>CP139506.1:74464435-74643150 GCA_021014915.2 Artemisia tridentata subsp. tridentata | reverse complement strand
TGCATAGAATGGAAGCGTCTGAGATACGGAGTAATATACTTGCATTATTGTCTTAAGTCTTTGTTATGGTCAATGCGTCTATTATTGTTTTACTGTTTTCACATTCAATTCAGCCAGCTAACGCGATGTGAATGAATGGCTATGAATTAGACAACAAATATTAGGGGTACAATAATTTATTGTACAACTACTTTAGACAACTAAGAGTTGAAAATTCAACAATTACCTCTTGATCTGTATTAATGTTAAATTTTCAACTTTTTCTTTTAACCGCGAGGGGTTCCAGAAAAGAATTATTAACTTGTTTGTTCGAGCAAAGTAAAATCAAACTTGATCGAAACATAATCTATGAAGTTGTGGAAGAAACATAAATCGCTAGTTAGTTTTTCCAATTTTACTTGGATTGTTGTATTATTAGAAACTTGGAACAATAAAAATATTATTTACAGTATAGCAAAAGGAATCATTTATTTTGTTTGCTCGTTAGATCTGTATTCTTGCATAGGCTGTTAAGCATAGGATGGGCGTGGCATTTTTGACCCAGATACAAAGTCAAATTGGGTTACTAAACTAAATATAGCTAAAAGGGGAACGGGCCAAATGGCTTGAGCTGGTTGAAAACCCTCCTAAAGTCTCATTTCAATGCATACTACCTCCTAAATCATTTTGTTCCACGATTTGGATGATTATTGTGGTGGTTTGTTTACTTAATCATAATTAACTCAAATGTTGTATCTAATTTATATTGTCCCTTCGGCGACATCCAATATCTAATTTTTAGAGATGGACAAAAAAGTATTAATGGGTCAAGACAAAACCCGAGTTGACCCATTTAAACCGGAATTCTTTACCCATCCTGCCCATCTTAACACCTCTAGCATAGGTCACTTGATTATTTATATCGTGCTTAAACATATTTGTATCACTTGTTGCCTTACATTTCATCGTTTCTGTTTTTGCAGTGATATTAACTCGGATATTTACACATACAAGACACAGATTTGACACACAACAGCGCATAATGAAAAAGCGATATTTTTGCCATAGGACAGGATGTTTAACAGGTATGTAGATGCGATAAATGTCTGATAATTTAAAAATGTATTCTTTCAGTTTTTTACCAAGTGAATCTTGATGTTTGATGATTATGTCAACCATAAAGCCATGCCTTGTTTTTTCCCCATGGGACAATTTACTTGTACAGATTATTCATAAGCAATTGAATTCCCGTTTACACTCAACGAGAGTTTACACTTACAGTAAACATGTATTGATAGTGAGTATGGTTCTTGACAATATTGGTTTAAAACTATTGCATGACTTGTTCATAATTAGTCTTTTGATAAAAACAATAAGAAACAAGATATTAAACATGCACTCATGCACACAACATGGATACTATGTTTCACACACGCACACACATGTATATTAAGTTGGACAAATGCACCTGTAGCACAATAAATGTGAAGGGATCCGGTCATCTGATCTGATTCTATAGATCAAGGCACTACAAGGTTTCTTAAAATAGAAATGTACACATGTTGGTGTATGAAGAAAAGCGCTGCAAAATAGTAATAATAATAAAAAAATTAGGACAATAAAAGCATCGGAAATGGCAAAATAATAATGTTATTTGCAGGAAACTGAGAAGTAGTGCAATTTGCAAGAATGGTCTTTTTTGAACAAAGTCTGAAAATATCCAGCAAATGTTGTAGTGTTTTCACATTAGTTGTGGTTTGTTTGCAATAAAAACTCAGTAGACTTGCTTTGAAAATCAGTCAAGCATTGATAAAAAAATCTCGATTATCTTCAGTTCTTCACATAAAACTTTTGGTTTCAACCCTGATGAGAAATGCTCAGTGACTATTTTAACTTGCAACTCAACGGTTAACACTTCTCTTACCAGTCCATCTGCTACGTTTGACCTCCTCCAGAGATCATAAAAACAGGTATGAATCATTGTCTCTCATGGATCTATATAATGCTTTTGGTAACTTTAGCTTCAAATGTTTATTTCCAACAACTTAAGATAAATTTTTATTGAAATGAGGCATGAGACTGATTTAATAATCTTCATAAGCTCATGTGCTTAATGTTCTAGATATGTGAACTGCTATAAATTTACAATACGCACATATGAATTGCAATAGTAAAATATATAATAAGCATACAATATCTACTTGGTAGAGTGTCCCTTTTTGGTTTCAACCCTGATCATCAATCTGCTGGTGTAAGTGTTCTAATTATCATTTATAGTGTAATTATGCACATGGGCGGAGCCATGTGTAAGCCAGGGGTAGCGGTCGCTACCCCTGAACTTTTACCCGGTAGTGAAATTTTTGGCGATTTTTTACGTTTTTTTGGCGATTTTTGGCCATTTTTTGTCGATTTCGCTACCCCTGAAACAAATTTTCGTATTTCGCTACCCCTGAATTTGTCTCCTGGCTCCGCCACTGATTATGCACATCATTTTTTTTCGTGGAATGCTATTTGGAAAACTAACATAGTATCATACTTGTTATTGGTGCAGGCTGAAGGCTGATATCCAAGATTTTTTATGCTAGTACTAAATCTAATACACCGCCTTGTGTACAGTCGTGAAGCACGATTTGAATATCTGCTGCACAACTACTATACAGTGGCTACTGCTATGTCCTCTTTTCTTTTACTAAAATTGTGGAAACTATCAACAGCCATTCTGTAAAACTTGACGTGTTGAAGCAAACTATACTTGACCTTCACTTTGAGAGTGGGGGCCATATTTGCACCGGAAGCTGCTGCAAAGCTGAATGCAGCCTGATCTGAGGACAAAGATATATACTTCACTTTATACTGAGATGTCACATAGTCATGCCATTTTGTTAGAGCGTGCCGTTCTTGTTGGGAACATTGTTTTTTCATGTCCCTATGTCATTATTTGGCAAATGCATACTTACTTTTCGGGTAGTGGTAAACCCTTACAGTAATCTGCTTGTTACAGATTTGCCGTTTTGTATTATACACGCGAGTAGTACACTCCTGCTGACATAAAATAATGAACAATTCAGAGTACTTAACTCTGTAGCTGTTATATACACACATTGCTAGTCCGATGTGTTTGTAAGAAAGTGGTTGAGGGAAGTTTCAGGTAATGTCTGTACATTGCAATTTTTATTATCTTCCATTAGCGGCACACGGTGTAGTAACACCAAAGTTGTCGAAAAGTGTTGTGACATCAGCATAGCATTGAAACTATTTTTATCTGCAGTGTGAAAAGTAAGACCCATCAAAATGCACACATACACAGCCATAATACAGCATTATCCAAATAACTTTGGCCATTAACTTTGAGAACACCGAAGCTGGGGTAGTAACTTGATACAACGCTGAAAAAATGTTGCTGCACCCAGCCACCCCTTGCCTTGTTCCATACTGTACGAGCAAGATGTCTATTTAGCATGAGTGACTAATGACGAAATTGTTTTATCTATGATTTTATGTTGAAATTACAAAACAATACTATGTATAACACAAATGGATAGAGTGATAACCGTTGACCTCTCTGTGGCTCTATCGCATTGATTCAAACATGACATTGACTAGTAGAAATCTTCTTAGAGCAGTTTCTAAACATAATACCCAACACCCTTTAAACCAATACTTTTAGGCCCAGCTTGGCGAACTTAGCACGAAACTAGGACGAAAGATATGCATGCCTTTTTTGCGTCAAAAAGTGCTTACTATTTCGTACCTCGAATCGCGTTTTTTTTTTTTTTTTTTTTTTTTTTTTTTTTTTTGTTTACTACGAAAATAACTACTCCATCTTATATTAAACCACAAATACAAATAAACTAGTAATACACTTAATTAATTGTTCAATCCCTGTCAAGGACCACCGTAATAATGATAGTGGAACAAAAATTGGGTAAAGTAAATAAAAGGTGAAACGATTACTTTCTTACCTTTTTTATGCATATGTATTTAGATTTTTTAACGGATAACTGTTTAAACATTCATCTAATTGTCAACTTTTTCTTTTGTTTTGTTTATAATGAACATTTAATTTTCATATTTAAATATCAAATTTGTTAATCATTCTTACTTTAGATTGTTACGGGTAAGCTTTGACGTGACCTTTAAAACTTGCTAAGACGTGCCATTTGAAACTTGTGACACGCCAAACCTTACTCGTGACAATGCCTACAATGGGAATGATTAAAAGTTTAGTTTAGACAAAAGAAAAAGTGGCAAGTCGGGTGCATTTTTAGACAATTATTATTATTATTATTATTATTATTATTATTATTATTATTATCTACTTTATCGAGAATCCTATGTTACGAAGTTAGTATTTTCTTATTTTAAAGTAAGTTTGGAAGCCATGACCAACGAGTAGGGAAAATATCCATAATTTGTATGAGTTTAATTTGCAACTGTCTTTGTTTCTAGTAAAAAGGTAAATTGTAAGATATTCGTTTTATTTAGAAAGTGATAGTCATGTGCTTTTTGGCAAAATAACTAACCGCAATTACATTTCATTAATAACCTTCCTTAAGCCTAGTTCATTTGTAAAACAATTAAACAAGTTGAAGCCCTTTTTTTATTTGCTCGTTTTGAACACATGCTATTTTGATTTTGAAGATCTGTTTACGCACATCCTTGATGCGTTAGCTTTTTGTGTCGAGTAGAATTACAGACATCCTTCCATAAAGCTGGACACGGGAGCTCGCTTCATCCCCTTGAAGAGTAATGTTGTTTTGCACACCTAGACATGTAAAATACCAGCAAAATTCTGATAGGTAAATGTAAGATAGACATGCTATAGGCAAAACTCAATCAGGTTTTTTTGCCAAAAAGAGTTTACAAGTCAATACATGTAGAGAACCAGTTGTTGTTTTCTACAAAAATTCCCCGTAAAGATGTTATTTTTGATGATGTTGTTTCGCGATCTTATACTTGGTGTCATTCTAGGTGTAATCGTAATTTTAGCTGGGATAGTTGGTTGCAACACCCCTATTTAATTTCTTTGTAACTTTCTAGCTTCTTGCTAGTTGTTTTTATAAAAGTTGCCGTTAAAAAAAAAACATGTAGAGAACCCCGATTAGACTTCGTATATGTAAGTCGAAAATTTACCCTCTCCAGATAACCTAAACAAGCGTTAGCATATTCACTTATCCAATTTGTAATACTAGCAGTTTTGTTACTGTTACTGGATCATGATCTCCCACTAATGGGCCTGACACTGATATATGGGCTGATATCTTTTTATATAACTGAATTAGTGAATTTGCATTCTATTTCTACTTTAGCTTACGATATCGAGTTTGATTGATAGATTCGATACAAACGACTATCAGCATTTAAAACACGATCTATAGAGTGTAACTACCTCCTTAACCTATATAGAACGCCCCTTAATGATGTCTTAAATAACAATACTATGAAATGACGTATTACTCTACTTATTGTGTCTAATAATCCTTCTAGAGTTGTAATAACACCGAGGAAAACAGTATGCAAACACATATATGATATTCTAACGCACTAATGCATGTTCATTTTCTATAACATAACATCTTTATACTTTCATTATACTTTATGTTAACGTACTCGTTGGTAATAACCATAAATTAAACTTAATATGTTAAAATACACTTCTAGAAGGAAAGGGAATATATTCCTTCGAAAGTCAATTATTGTATCAAGTGGATGATTATTGGTGTTTAAGCATCACAAATGCGCTAATTAGTTTATTTATTTATGCGTGCAATATATTCAACAATAACTTAAAAAGTTAACAATTATAAACACTCATATATTGGTCTGGTCATGTCTTATTTGCTTGTATGTATGTGACAGTATCTAAATTTTTTTATTGTATATCGACGACTATATTCAAAGCTTCGTTTGCAATTTCATTATCTATTTATCAACCATGGAATGACGAGAAACCTTTTAGATATATGACTACTTTAAAGACATATAAAATCATACGTCTATTAACACTCTTAAAACTTATTGAACTATAAGTAATGAAACCAAAACATGCAACTACACTAAAAACATATATGAGGTTTTCTACTTTAGGTTATTCAGGTCGGACGAGTTTTTAACTTAGATGTAAGCGGCTTAAATGGGGTATTTCGTGATCGTTTCCGACTTCTTCTTTAATCACCCTCAAGATATGTATCTAGCGATGTTTAAACATGATATATTAAGTGAAAACATCAAGTTGTCGCATGTCGAACCACTAGACTACTTTGATGATTTTACGTATATGACTTGACCATATTAAAGCTCTTGAATTTATATCAAAAGTTATACGCCTAAAGTATGTATAATTGCTATATATGAAAACTGAAAAGCATATAAATAATTAAATATATATTCACTGATAGTTAAGAATGTCATGTCAGAATAAATCCCTTTAGATGTGGCCTTGACCATTTAGACTCTTAACTGTGTCTTAGTGACATAATCTACCCTAACTAACATTTGGCAGTGTCATAACAATAAATCCCTGGGAAGTGGTCATTTTCCTGTATCTTGTCAAGAAGATATTCTCTCATATCAAACACCATTAACAAGAGAGAAATCCCTCCCTCGGATTATTGACATGACTTCCAGAAAACCCTAACGCTATGGATTCATCATCTAATCATAATCCTCGGTCGGTTGTATCATCAAGTAAGTTTACTTTGATGTTATTGTTATAATACTAGCAGGGTACCCGCGCAATGCGGCGGCGGGTACCCGGTAACTAAATGTTGTGGCGAGAAAATGTTGTTCATTTATATGTTTTTCTAACAATAACTTTACGAAATAACGACAAAATTTTATTAAAATAACTATAAACCATAATAATGCAAACTATTTCACATTCAAATAAACATAAGGTTCAAATTAAAGAGAGTAGCATAAGTAGCATCTTTAAGACATAAATTTAAGATAGACGTCAATACAAAATAAAATGTAATGTACATAAACAAAAAATGCCAACTATTAATATGAATTATCAATCTCAATCATGTATATATAGAATTCACAAATTAACTTTTTTATATTTAAAGTAGTAGAGATACACAGTATAGAGTAGTAGTCAAAACGTATAAATAAAGCCCAATTATAAACCTTACACTTTTTCAATTCATATTCAGCCCAAGAGTTAAGTTCGTATTTTGTGGGTATCTCACAACCTCATCCAAACGTTATTGACAGATTTGATGGAATCTTGAAAAAAAAAAAAAAAAAAAAAAAAAAAAAAAACACACACTAAATGCCCTTCTTACCTTGCAAATATGAATCGTAGGCTTTTATCATAAGCCCTACAAATTCTAATAACAAAATATTGATCTACACAAACCATAAATTACACCGAGGATTCAAGATGAAGAACAACAAAGTCAACACACAAGCTTTCTGATTTTCAGTTCTTCTTGATTTAAGTGTTATTTTTTATATGATGAGGTAAGAACATCATACTTATTTTTGTATGTTTTTTTAATAAATTGCGTTTCTTTTTCAACTTGTTAGGGCTTTTCTTTAGTTTTTAATTAAGTTTTCAATTTAGTAGGGCTTATGTCTGTTGATATCTATATAATAATAATTGATTGCTTATTGGTCAATTAGAAGTATGAACAAATTGTTTTTAGCAGTTTTTGAATTACCTATGTGGCTGCTATGATTATGTTTTATAAGATTAGCTGAATGTTTGAACCAGGTTATCACAAGTAGTAGGAATATGTGTATTTGTTTGATGTAACAGTCAATTAGGCATACATGAATTATATAAAAGAGTAAATCATGAATTTTCAATAGTAATCATTATTAAAAAAGAAACGCAATTTATTATAGAAATGCTTTTAAACAAAATAAAATGATTGTTAACGTGTGTTAATCATCATGTAAAACCTCTCGATACACCACGTTCAGGCTGTCCAAAAAACTCGACGCTCGAAACTCGTTTATAACTCGCTCGAAAAATACTCGAAAATTCGCTCGCTCGATTATCGCTCGGTTGTAACCGAGCCGATCGGCTCGGTTCGGTTTATAAACGAGCCGAGCAACGAGCATAGGTCCGCTCGTTCGTCGCTCGCTCGAATTATTTTTAAGCTTATTATTTTTTAATATATATATATATATATATATATATATATATATATATATATATACACTAGACTTCATGGCCCGCCCGATGGGCGGGCATGACTTGTAATTATAGCTTTCATGGCCCGCCCGTTGGGCGGGCATGACTTATAATTATCGTTGACATATGTTTGTATAGCGTAAGATGACTTATAATTATCGTTGGCATATATTTTACTATAGCGAAAGAAGTAAAAATATGGTTGGAATGTGTATATATATATACAATCATATATAGTAGAAAGTAACTAAGTTAAGCTAATCAAGTTAAGAAAACTATTCCCTTGCAAGCATCCACACGTGCAGCCTCTAGAATTCGTATGCTATAAAACTCGTTGTAATTAAAAATTGTGACATTCTTGCTCATTTCATTCCATATTAGGTTCAGAGCTTTTATAGCTTCTCTGTTGGTTTTTCTTTTTCTTCTCAATGTGCTTCATTGGAAGATAATTACAAATAAAGTGCACCATAATGTTAGCCTATACATACTGTAGATATGTTGAAATGATTTATATAGAATAAAACCAAGTAAGTTACACACCTGTTGTGAATGCAGGCAGTTGTGGTGCACCAGCGTGCGGTCCGCGTGAGATAAAAGCATACTCAACGGGCGCGTTGGACGGTCCTGGTAAGTGACACATAATAAGAAAAACATTTAACATACAACGTATTTAAAAAATAATAATTAGTCGCTGTCTACCTCCCGTAAAGAACAACGATGCACCTCTTGAGAAATCTAAAACACGTGTATTAAGGCACGGCTGTACATATAAAACACCATATTCAGTGATACCACAAACTATTTTTTTGACCCAAAAAACAACAATAACGTTTCATAGAAATAACCTTGGCACGGACCGAAAACAGTCTGCGACTGAAAATCTAGCGTCACGGGACCACCAATTGTTGTTGTATCATTTTCTGTAGTACGTTGTTTTACTTAATAAAAATTGCTGAAAAGGATGTATAAGTTTATGCGTTATTGTTTTTGTTAAGTGTTTTATTTGATATGATGGTAAACGTGAGGGGTTTTATGTGGATTTCATAAATATTGTTTTTGTTATCAGCGTTTTTTATTTATGTTTGTTTAGAAATATAAAAAAATCGTATGCATCAACAACAGCGGTACTTAAATACAGTTTAATACAGTTTATTTGTGTTATTCTAATTTAAGTAGGGTTGTTTATATTTTGTTTACCATACAACATTTCTACAATAAAAACATAAACATATTATATTGAACAAAAAAAAACTAATTCGCTTACTGGTGCATAACACGCTGTCATCACCCACATCTGAAAACTATCACAAATCCTAAAAAAAGTACCTGTGTGCATAACACACTTTTTCCCCATAACCAAAAGACGCTTTCTCAGACGTTGTAGACTTATAAATCGTATACAAAAATAAAGAACGTGTTTATTGGCAACAGTGACTAAAAAAATAGAAAATGGAAAACGTTAACCGCAAAGACACATTATAAAATCTCAGTGAACGTACAACCCGAACGTTGTGGTGCAGCGGACGCTGGCTGGCGTGAAACAAAGCCGTTCGATGTAGACGCATTTCAACCATCGCCTGCATAAACGGTAGCATAACCAACAATACTCTTGAGTATAATTGAACTTTATATAATAAATAAAGCATCGTCAATAGAGTGCAGTAACCAAAAACGTTAACGCTACATACCTGTTGTAGACGGTGGCACTGTATATTCATCAAAAGGTGGTTCCCGTGTATGAAATGTAACACCTACATAAATAATAACAGGTTCAATAAAAGTAGTGTTCATTTTTTTTAAATCCAGCAAAGAATAGTAACGTTGGTTCCAACTAACCTTGAGAAGCATTGTAAAGTCTACGTGACCGAAACTCCAATGCCACCGGTTCACGGGTTGTTGCTGCAACATTTTATCAAAGTTTTAAGAAAGTCACAAAAATGAACGGTAGCCGAACATCTAGACAGAAGGAAAAATATACAAAAAATTTACCTTGTGAAGGAAATCCAACAACAACATTCCTAGAAACAGGTTCCCCAAAATCCATTTCGTATGAGAAAGAACTGCAATTGTTAGCATCAGGTGTGTTCAATTCACCGTAACCGTGAGTAACTGCAACAGGACGTACCGTCCCCGACTGAAATTCAAGAACAGCCGGTTTTTGCAACGCCACTGTAGCAGGTTAAAAATCATTTGGTAACTGTCACAAATAAAGTTTGCCAAAATAACTCTGAAACATAAGATTATAATAATAACATACCTGCGTGAGCAACGTGACATGCAAACGATTCAAAAACTCCCTGCATAGACGACATCGATCGTAGGTTACTCACTGGTTCACACGCAAGTGACACACCGTTATTGTGTTCGTGCACCAACACATTTGAGTAACTGGGACACTGTGAGCTACCTAGGTTTGTACCAAGTTATATGCCACATAAATATTATCGAAGATACTTTCAAATGCCCCAACTGTTCTAACACAATAAGAAAAATATCATAAACCTGAAGATTGCCATTTCAGCCCCATTCAAGCACGTAAACACCCTCCTTTCAGCCCCCATTTCAGCCGCCTTCTTTAGCAACAATTTCAGCACCAAAAACACCTCTTTCAGCCCCATTCAATCACCTAAACACCCCCCCCCCCTGTCAGCCACCTTTTTAGCCGCAATTTCAGCACAAAAAACCCCTCCTTTCAGCCCCATTTAAGTACCGAAAGAGTTCAAGTCCGCCTAAGGGATATGTGAACATGAAGAAAGATTCAGTGATTGATCATGAAGATGAATAACACAATATGGTTGCAACTAAGATCTTTATAATATGTAAATAATGAAATCGCTAATGAGGATATCTATGGATCAGTTATCTCGATGCAGGTGCAGTTTGTTATTATGGGAAATGTGGTCAATCAGTGCTGAAATGCTTTAGAACCTGAATGACCCAATATAGTGCCCGAGTCAACCCATTTTGCATAGTAATGGGTAGGCAATAACCAACATTGGTTTTATGTGGAAGATAAACTAATTTCAGGTATAGGTTAGAGTGACTACCTGAAGCACAGCCATCTGGCGTAATGCTTTCAACACCGAACGAAACCGAATTGCAACCTGGATTTATGCCAAAAATAAAGACAGAGTAATAAAAAACGTTCAAAAAACATATTTAAAAGTATCACATAGGTGATGTTATCTGATCGACCCACATTAAACTCGACCCACATTGGTGAATTGAACACACCTGTTACACCCATCTATAAACCTCCAGATGATAAATCAGCTTAACGGGTTAGAACATGAAAGCTATAATTACCGATAGTCTTTACCGATGGTGATGGACGGCGTGAGGCGATGACGGAGTGAAGAGGTGGAGTGAAACAGTGCAATTTACTCACAAATACATTCACCCGTGGGCTTCAAACAATTACTAATTCATCTCATACACATTCTCACCACAAGACCATTGAATGGAGTCAAGAGCAAGGATTTTTGCTAGATATTTTAGAAGTACTCATAGCATAGCCTAACCCCTTTTGCCTATCAAAACAATATCAAACAAACATAAGATATTATAAAGCGTCTGCTTTTCGTTTCTTGTTTTTCTACAAAATGAAAATGAGATTAAGAACATATAACTTAAGTGCCTCCACATGCTACCTTTGACCACCTTAAAAAAGTGCTTTATAAAAGAAATTAAGTGTGAAACAAATACGGAGTAGTAATTTTATGCACTTACGTTTTCAATTTTGACTATATCACGTGACTGGACTCCAGATGCAAGTCCATCAAGTAAACCTTGGACATAATATTTATCACAATTGATTATTTGGTTATGACAAGTCAAAAAAAACATAATCACTTTAAAGCACACATCTACTGATCAAACACACCTATTTCAAAACTGCATTTTGTCTTATGAGAATCAAAACCTTACATATGGAAAAATAGTGTAACTTTGTATCATCTTACCAGGGAGGGAAATGCAACAATTGTTCGCATTACTGTCCGTATAAACATCAGAACAGGAATCTGCTCAACTTGTAAAAGACAATATAAAATTAAGTGTTTGCTTAAATTAAACCATTTTCACACATTACCTAACCCACCCATATTACAGTAGAGTGAAAGGTTGAGCGTACTGGTTATTCTTGGGTTCATAAGGGTGTGTTCCACAAACTAACAAATAGAGTATCATTGATATAAGCTGCCCAAAACACCCTTATTAGTTCCCTCTTTGTACCACAGCGGTATTGATCTTAACGCAAATGCAAATTCAATCCATATGGGACCATTCATGGGTGTATGTCAGCTGAAAATGTGCAGCTGTAAGGGGTGTTTGGCTATAGCTGCTGCAACAATTTTCTACAGCAGTTTAAGGGGTGTTTGGGTCAATATGCAGCAGCAATTAAAGTGTTTGCATATGCCTGCACCAAAAAAATAAGGGGTGTCGTGTACACATATGGCGTTTACATATGTCTCACTAATGGGGTATAGAAATGGGACGAAAATGATCACTGTGATAAATAACAGCTTTTAATTCTTATTAACTGATTTAAATGCAATCATAAAACAGAAATTTGTATTTAAAAGAACATTACCAGGGTGATCAAATTATACTCGTGGACAGGTTCAAATTCTTCAGCGCTCAAACCACGGTAGAGCGAATCCTGCATAAAATACACAAGAGAAAAGATAATCAACGTTTGTATGCAACCCTCATAAAATTTTTGTGTTAAATAGAGGTACACCAAGTATCTAGATGGGCGGGCAGTGCCTAACACTTGCACTTGTATACTGAAACTAATTACACCCTCCTAATCTGTTATCCCAATAAGCAATATATAATAAAAATAATGAAAGAGCAGATAGTACCTATATTCGTAGTGTGTCGCCTTCAATCATTATAAGCGAACATAATGTTAGACCCGTTTCCCGGGTATTGGGACCCCACCCTAGATGAAAATAGATTATGGCTTTATGTGATTGGCTAGTCAACATATGTTGTGTTTTAGTCAAACCCGATAGCCAATTAATAGTCAAAGTATGACTATGTAGTCATATAAAAGTGTTGAGTAACTTTAAGGGCTTAAGTTGCCAAGTGTTAAACATGTATTATAAGTTAGTGTGGCTAAAATGAAAGAAAGAGGACTAGAAGGGCCATTCTTGCCAATGTCCCAAACTTGTACCTAACTAGATATATCTAGGAATGTCTAGACTTTTCCACATTATTCATATGTGTGGGAAAGGCCGGTTTTAGTAAGAGGAGAAAGGGAGGGAAAAGGCTAGTGATGGTTTAGGAGGAAGAAGATGAAGACTTCATGATTATAGTCTTATTTAGTAATGATCTTCCTCAAGTAAGTCTCCCCATTCTTGATGTAGTTAAGTGATAATTTAATGGGTTTTCATCATATGATCAAGATATGATCATATGATGATATGGGTTAGAAGATGATTATGTTTTGATGGGTTTGATAACCCTTGTTTATGTATTTGAGTATTATGTGATTAGGTTTTGATTATTGAATGATGATGATGATCGATGATGATGATGATGATGGAAGCTTGTGTTGATGATGATGTTCTTGTTGTTATGTAGCTTGGTTTGAGGTAAGTAAAATGATGATAGCATATGTTATATGGAATTCCATCATTATGTGTTATGTATGTTTATGGTTAGAAAGATAGCTTGTGTTATGCCTATGTGATGTCAAGATATGGCTTATGTGAAGATTGGATGCTAGGAGATAAGTTGATGTTATGTGCTAGTGATTATGTGAAGTAAGTGGTTTATGTATATGATGCATTATGAGGTTTGAAGTATAATGGTATGTTATAGTCGTTTTACTTACTAAGCCTTTGTGCTTACGGTTTAGTTGTCTAACCATTTTGTAGGTTGGCATGCTTGTATGGATGGCTTGGATATAGTGATTAAGGATTTGGATAGGTAAGAGTTAAGGTAGTGTTTATTTAGGAGCTTAGGTAGAATACCGAGCTCATTCAAGATGATACCCCCGTGAGTCCATAAATGGTTTGTAATGGTATGTTAATGGAGTCAAGTGTGAAATTGTATGTTAATGGAGTCATAACGATTTGGAAGTCTAACGGTGGGTCTAAGTATGTTTTATGTGTTTTTGAGTAAAGTTAAAGGGGCGTTTGGATTATGTGTGAAAATACCCATTTTGGGTTGTAAACGGGTCGAGTACCCTTGAATCATGTTTGTTATGTTAATCTAAGGCTTTTGGTAAAGTTTGGGTGGTTAACGGTGTGTCCAAGTGAGTTTAATGGTTTATGGTCAATGTTTAAGGGGGGTGTTTGGCAAAAGGGTAAATGTACCCATTTTGATGTGTAAACGGGTCAAGTGTCGTTGGAACATGTTTGGTATGTTAATGTAATGAAGTTGGTCAAGTTTGGTATAAAAATGAAGTGGTATAAGTGGTTTATGGTGTGAATGGGTCAAATGGGTTATTTGCATGACCCGCCTAATTTTAAGGTACTATTTCGGGTTGATTGGGTATGAAAATGATTTTGTATGTTATGTTAATGGCCTTGAGTGAGTTTGGTGTGGATATAAAGTAGCATGGGTCGGTTTAAGTGAAAAAGGGCCAAATTTCGGTTTGGTTATGCCAAATTTCGGTTTATACCGAAATTTGGTACAAAAGCCCAAATTTCGGTTTCGAATTTCGGTTTCAGTTTGGCAGATTTTGGTAAACTTTGAAAAATCATATCTTTTAATCCGTAAGTCGTCACGGGTCGTACCACCTATCGTTTTGAGGGTAATTGAGTCTACTTTCATTTAAAAATAGCCTCAAGGGCTGAATGTCTACTGATTTTTGTCAGTTAATAAAAGAATGACAGCAGGTCAGTTTTGGGAGGTCGTTTCCGCGTAAAAAGTTTTAATTTTTGGTCTAAGCGGGCACGGGGTGTAACAAATTGGTATCAAAGCTTCGGTTTAAGTGAATTAGGTTTTCTTTAGGATGGCCTAGTCTTAAACCACTCGTAGAAGCGTTAGACGTAAGTGTTAGTCGCGCGGAAATTAGTTGCTAAGTGTTAGACGGACTATGTTTTATGCTAGTTGAGCATATTGATGATAGGTGATATATGTGTGTGTGATAGTGTTGTTGTGTATGAGATGCAAGTCCATGGGGACTTGAGATGTTTAGATGATTAGTTAGCCGTGCACCTCGGTTGGTGCGGTGTTTGTATTGTGATTAGGCGTTGTATGATAGCGTTAGAGTTATGAATGCGAGTAGCAAGGCTAAGTGGTATTAGAGATGGGTTAGTAAGTGGACTAAGGTTTATGATGTCTTAGTTATGAGGTTGGCTATTGCTTGCGGCTAGTTAGAATGTTGAATCTTAGACATGGATTGATTATGCGATATGTTATATGATGAGGCGAAAAGTGTACCGCTTTTAAGGGGTCATTTAAGCCCGAAATCGTATTTATTTGATCAAATATTGCCCTAAATCGTTCCTTTTGTCATTTTAGGTACTTTTGAGGAGAAATCTGGAAAAGGAGGCATTTTGGACGTTTTTGGAGCATTAAAGTGAAGAAGACGGCAAAGTCTCAAGAATCGGCTAAAAGTTACTCTTGACGGCGTCAGACTTTACTCTGGATGGCGTCATGCCTTGGCAAGAAAAGTTGGACATGAAATTTACTCATGACGGGCCAGTGAGATAGCATGTGAATTCTGACGGCGTCACGCTTTAACTTGATCAAGGGCGTCACGGCTTAAATCATAAGGGGACGGCGTCACGTTCATGGTCCGACGGCGTCAAGCCTTGATAGGCCAGAATGGATTTTTGAAGAGCTAAAGAGGGACGGCGTCAAGAAGGTCACCCGGGAACCCTAAAAGCGGCGAGGTGACGGCGTCACAATGCATAAGGTGACGCCGTCAGATCCAAAAATCTATATATAGTTTTCTAATTTTTGTCATTAAGGAGAGAGCTTAGTGTGTGGAATTTTGGGATAAAACCCTAAGACGATTTTAGCTACTTTTTCAGGGCTTTTTGCCTTGAGATCTTCCATGTTTCATTGAAAGATAAGTTATCAATTAATCATTCAATATGTCTATGTGTTGTTTGATTCTATCTTATTCTTGTCTTTTGTTTAACATGTTAGGCTAAATTTATCTTGTGTTTGCTTAGATCTAATGAAACCTAGCTATTGATTATTGGTTATTAGTGTGTTGTTAGTTGTATTGGATGATTGTTTATCTATGTTAGGCTTAAGAAAACTGGCTAACTTCCTATTCGGTAACTTGCTTGAACGTCTTAAGAAACATGAACCAAACGCGTACTAAAGGTTTTTATGGTTGTATTTAATGCACAAGCGAATTCTAGTGATCCCATGTTAGGAGCTTCCTAGCCGGCTCGACATAGGAGTGAAGTAGGAGCTTGTAGAGTTGGGGAAGTAAGTACGCCACCCCACGAATGGTATTAAGGAATACACCCGTCATCCACGCGACTAATACACACTAATTAACCGGTAAAAGATAGTTAGGGAGTAAGGAAATCTAAGTAAACACATTTCTCTACACATAAGTTTCTCACCACTTTTCATTTTTGTTATTTTATTTTATTTGCATTCGTAGTAAATTTGGGTTAGTTGACTAGCAACTAATTCCGCCCACTCCTTCAAACCCGAGATTTTACTTGCTTTCATAAAATTATAAAAACATAAAAAGAATCTTCCTCAACCCTTAGACCTAATTAGAGTAGCCTTTCATACCTAACGAACACTATTCCCTGTGGAGAACGATCAATCCCCCGTACTTACCACTACACTATACTACATCGGTCAGGTACACTGCCTGGTGGGGTTGTAAGCCTCTTGAGATCCCTCGAGAGGTAAAACCTGTTGTAAGGTTACAAAACCACGCATCAAGTTTTTGGCGCCGCTGCCGGGGAATAGTTATTGTTTAGGTTGAATTTTTATTTCTATTAGGTCTACTCACTAGATTCCTTTCTAGTGAGATTTTTATTTTATTTTTCTAGGTTTTCTTTAGTCTATCTATTTTCTTCGTGTCTTTGTTCGTAACCATACCGTCCGACATCATGGAAGATGGTAATATCCTTAACCCCCACAACCCACCACCACAACAACCACCACCACCTCCTAGAGCCCGTACTTTAGGAGAGTATTCCCGTCCTAGCCACCATGGCTATCGAAACACCATTGAGCTCACTCAAGGAGCCAATATCACACCCTTGCGATCCGACACCATCCGGTTGGTGCAAAGCGGATGCGCATTCCATGGACTTCGTTCTGAAGATCCTAATCAACATCTCAAGGACTTTCTTAAAATCGTCGATTCTATAGACCTTGATGTTGCCACTCGAGAGACGACCCGATTGCGTCTCTTCTAATTCTCTTTGCGGGACCAAGCTAGTCAGTGGCTAGAACGTCAACCCGCAGGATCCATTACCTCTTGGGATGATCTCACTACTCGTTTCCTTGCTCAGTTTTTCCCACCGGGGAGAACTACCAAGCTAAGGAAGGATATCTTGATGTTTGAACAACGTCGAGGCGAAACCCTCTACGGGGCATGGATTCGATTCAAGGACTTACTTCAAAAAGTCCCTCACCATGGCATAAATCTATGGCTTCAAATCCAAATCTTCTATGACCATGTTGATTACCACACCAAACGTGCCATCGATCGAGCCGCCGGGGGCAGATTGCGCGACAAAAGCGCCGAGGAATCATGGGAGATCATTGATGAGCTTGCATCCGACGATGATGAATTGTGGCAAGTCTCCCACGACGTGCGCTCGGCAGTCAAGACATATTCATCGCCCGATACAGCCAATCAAATCACTGAGGAAAGCGTTAGTGAACTTGAGAAAAGGGTTGCATATCTTATGGAAAAGCAAAAAGACCCTTAAGTCCACAAAAAGCAACAATTAACTCAGTCTCAAGCGTTAGGCAAATACCATTGTCCGAATCACCCCGTAGGGAAATTACTAAACCCTTCCATAAGCACGCTCCACCCAACTCACCACCTCAGGAACTTAGTCCAACATTCGAAGCTCGAATGAGAGAGTACATGTCAAAACACTCCGAACGGTTGGCAAAATTTGAGGAAGCCGTCTACAAACAAAAGGAGGAAATGGAAGAGAAGATGGCGGAGATGATGAATCTTTTGAAAGAGTACACAAATACAAAAGCCCCTGAAAAAGTGTTGGTGAGGAATGACGTTAATGTTCCTAACACTAAATTTGTCAAGGCCACCTCCGTCGTCCAAGAGGGCGGAAATGTTGGAAGAGGGAAATCCATAACTATGGAAGTTAACAAAATTGACCTCATCCCACTTAATAATGGAAACACCAATGCTTACAAATGCGATTCCGACAAGGGAGAGGAGGCGCCCTCTGAGGAGCGCCAATTGGTTGAACCGCCGGTGTCACAACAAGTGAAGCATTACTTGAAGCACGAAATAAACAAGGAGACCATAAACGATTGGGTGAGAAACTATCGACGTACTCATCTACCCAACAAGAAGTCCAAGAAGGTGGAACCGGATGATAAATCTGACACATTACCCGGTGGGCAATTGTATGAATGCCTCATAGGACAAAAGTTAGTGGAAAAGCAGAAATTCTACGGGGTCTTCGAAATACCATGCAGCATTGGAAAACACAAGTATCTGGATGCGATAGCTGACCAAGGTTCCGACGTAAATTTGATGCCTTTATCCGTTTATGTTCAGTTAACCGATGAGTTGCCATCCATCACCCATACTAAACTCTCCTTTGCAAAGCATTCTTATGAGTATCCGTTAGGAATTGCAGAAGATGTGTTGGTCAACGTTGCCGGATTCCTGTATCCGGTCGACTTCATGATCATTGAGAGAAATGATATGAATATGCCAATAATCCTTGGGGCACCCTTTCTCGCTACCACTAGAGCACAAATCAATTACGAAAATAGCACCATCCAAATGAAGAAGGGGAAGAAAACAGTAAACTTCCCAACGATCCCACGACATATACGAGATGTTGCTCTGCAGAAGAAGATGGAGGCTAACGCTAATATAGCCCGCGGTAATGTTCGAGAGAAAATTCTTGCATGGGAGGCAAGGATTAAGAGTTATATGGAAAATGAGATTAGAGAATGTAAGGATGGATATAACGATTATGTTGAGGCTGATGAGCAACCCAATAACCCCGTTGAATTTACAAAAGGAGACTCAGTGCTCCTAAGGCATTCAGAAACAGAAGCACCTACCAATGAACTAAGTCCCTGGTGGTACGGACCATTCACAATTAAAAGTTTACACCAAGATGGGATAGTAAGCTTGACCAGCAAAGGAGGAGGTGAAGTAACTGCGAATGTCGAGCGATTGAGACACCACCACCCTGATAACAAGGATCATATCTATCAGGGATACGTCATTATGAATGATGGAATCACGTAATGTACGTGACTTTGAGTCTAGCTACAAGACTCGTTAATAAAGAAAAGCGCTTCTTGGGAGGCAACCCAAGCTTTATTTGCTTTATTTGCTTTGTGTGTTTATTTATTTGTTTGTTTGATTTTATTTTCCGTATGTGTGTTTAATTTTTATTAGTATTGATTCATGTTCAAAAGTAATTTGTGAAAATGCTTTATTTCGTTTTTAACTTCGTCTTAACTACATATAAAGGTATTTTGCAAAAGATAAGTGTAAGGGAAATCTAAATCGGTTTATTAGAACACATATGAACATGAATCGTAATAATAATAAATTAGCATACATATTCGTAATTGTTTGAGTCAAATGCTTGTATCCAGTCATAATGATGTTTTGCAGGATTTCCAGGAAGTAAGGTAAAGGTTTTTCCAGAAATTTTCCGGAAACTTAAAATGAAAATTTTTGTCAGGTCATTTCTGACGGCGTCAGGAGTTATAACCTGACGGCGTCAGATTTAATTTCCAGAAATTTTTGAAAGTTTTGTTTTCATAAAAAGTTTTTATTAAATCTCCAACTTATAATCTCCAGGAATCTGCAAAATTATCATTCCACAAGCATTATATCCTTATATATAGATTTTATCCCGCCGATGTTATGCAGGTTTTCGTGTTTGTTTTCTCAGGCTTAACAGGTTATTTTGGACAAGGAGATGTTTATGGAATCAAGCTTATGGCGATGCATTAGTCATGGAGCTTCAACATTACCTTGGAGGAAGATTTAACCGTGTAATTTCATTATCCAACGAGCGAATCAGGGGAGTATTTGATTTCATTCTTTTACTTTATGCTTTTACATCTTGTTATTTGAACATTGGGGACAATGTTCATCTTAAGTGTAAGGGGAGGGTAAAAGTACGATTTTAGAGAATACAATTACGCTTGATTTTTGTTTGTTTAATAGTAGATGTGTAATAAAACTGAGAGAAATACTTGTTAAGGTAATTTTAGTGCCAAATTTAAAATTTTTTACAACATATAGGAGTGAAACTTTGATCTTAATGAGCGTCTCACGGATAGGAGTTATATGACTAGCACAAAAAACCGTACCACTAAAAAATTTTCCACCCCCAAATATGTGAGGTTCGCCCCTAGAATTGGTAGGAAAAGCATTTATGCTATGATGTGTGTACCGGTAGCACTTAGATTCTAGAACTTGCGTTAGGACCATCCCGAGGCCACAAGTGAGACTACATTCGTGTAGTTAGATTTACTACATGATAAGAGGCATTAGGATTAACCCATTGTTTTACACCTGTGTTTTTGTTATAATTACATTGGCTACATTGGTCAAGTAATTCTCCCACACCCTTTGCGTTGTACTCATTTTTAGTACACGATACCCCTAGTACACCCCTCAGAGCCTATCTTTTCGTTTCGACCTTTAAGCATTTTACTTAAAGGAAGAATTTGTTACACCCCACTAAAATGTACACCCAAATCGCCTTAGCCTACCCTGTATGCACTCATCTTTAGTGCATTATTGTTACAACATTTGTTTAAACCCAAGTTAATTATCTAGTTGATTACATGGTTGCTAAGTCGAGTCATATCCTTGTACATATTGTTTTGGGACGATTGGGACTCATGGGTAAAGTACTAGTATAATGGAGTAATGGGGAAGAACATCATTTATTACCCCCATATGTGCTAAATGTTTTAAAAGTACTCCAAGTTTTTCAATTATCTTAATTCGAGTCATTAGATTAGTATTTGTAAAGTTATGTAAAAATTCAAGTGTAAGGGGAATGCAACGCCCCTATGATGTATTATTTTGGATGGTAGGGTAAAAGTGTATGTTAAAAAAAAAAAAAAAAAAAAAAAAAAAAAAAAAATCAAGAAAAACACAAAAAAAATGAGAAAATGAAAAATAGAAAAGACATACGGACTACCATCCCGTTTTATTTTATGTTTGTTTTATATTTTTGTTATTTTGTTATTTCGTTTCTAGCATAAGATCGAGTCTAGTCTTGGCTTAGCAACATTGTATAGTACATGTAATTGACCAAGATCTTTAACTAGCCACCAGTAAAATATCCCTTATCCAATAAAACCGTGTTTTCCTTTTCCCTACACCTAACGTTATAACCCATTTAAAAGCCCTCTTTGATAGTTTATCTTAGGTGCTTACGCCTAGTGGAGGAGGTTTTCGATCCTTTCCCAAGCCTATGGTAATCTATTTGCTATGACAGGTAGTGAGAGATATTTTCCGTTTTCATTTATGAGATTTATTTTGATGACACTTGAGAGATGTGAGTATCTAAACACTACTTGTGAGGTGCTAGTTTATAATCTCCGTGCTTATTATGATTGAAGTGGAACGATTATTTGTTGTAATTACTTTTATGTTAGCATTAAATGACCCCTAACTTGTATTTTGATTAGAATAAAAGCGCATTTGCTTGAGGACAAGCAAATCTCAAGTGTAAGGGTATTTGATGAGGCGAAAAGTGTACCGCTTTTAAGGGGTCATTTAAGCCCGAAATCGTATTTATTTGATCAAATATTGCCCTAAATCGTTCCTTTTGTCATTTTAGGTACTTTTGAGGAGAAATCTGGAAAAGGAGGCATTTTGGACGTTTTTGGAGCATTAAAGTGAAGAAGACGGCAAAGTCTCAAGAATCGGCTAAAAGTTACTCTTGACGGCGTCAGACTTTACTCTGGATGGCGTCATGCCTTGGCAAGAAAAGTTGGACATGAAATTTACTCATGACGGGCCAGTGAGATAGCATGTGAATTCTGACGGCGTCACGCTTTAACTTGATCAAGGGCGTCACGGCTTAAATCATAAGGGGACGGCGTCACGTTCATGGTCCGACGGCGTCAAGCCTTGATAGGCCAGAATGGATTTTTGAAGAGCTAAAGAGGGACGGCGTCAAGAAGGTCACCCGGGAACCCTAAAAGCGGCGAGGTGACGGCGTCACAATGCATAAGGTGACGCCGTCAGATCCAAAAATCTATATATAGTTTTCTAATTTTTGTCATTAAGGAGAGAGCTTAGTGTGTGGAATTTTGGGATAAAACCCTAAGACGATTTTAGCTACTTTTTCAGGGCTTTTTGCCTTGAGATCTTCCATGTTTCATTGAAAGATAAGTTATCAATTAATCATTCAATATGTCTATGTGTTGTTTGATTCTATCTTATTCTTGTCTTTTGTTTAACATGTTAGGCTAAATTTATCTTGTGTTTGCTTAGATCTAATGAAACCTAGCTATTGATTATTGGTTATTAGTGTGTTGTTAGTTGTATTGGATGATTGTTTATCTATGTTAGGCTTAAGAAAACTGGCTAACTTCCTATTCGGTAACTTGCTTGAACGTCTTAAGAAACATGAACCAAACGCGTACTAAAGGTTTTTATGGTTGTATTTAATGCACAAGCGAATTCTAGTGATCCCATGTTAGGAGCTTCCTAGCCGGCTCGACATAGGAGTGAAGTAGGAGCTTGTAGAGTTGGGGAAGTAAGTACGCCACCCCACGAATGGTATTAAGGAATACACCCGTCATCCACGCGACTAATACACACTAATTAACCGGTAAAAGATAGTTAGGGAGTAAGGAAATCTAAGTAAACACATTTCTCTACACATAAGTTTCTCACCACTTTTCATTTTTGTTATTTTATTTTATTTGCATTCGTAGTAAATTTGGGTTAGTTGACTAGCAACTAATTCCGCCCACTCCTTCAAACCCGAGATTTTACTTGCTTTCATAAAATTATAAAAACATAAAAAGAATCTTCCTCAACCCTTAGACCTAATTAGAGTAGCCTTTCATACCTAACGAACACTATTCCCTGTGGAGAACGATCAATCCCCCGTACTTACCACTACACTATACTACATCGGTCAGGTACACTGCCTGGTGGGGTTGTAAGCCTCTTGAGATCCCTCGAGAGGTAAAACCTGTTGTAAGGTTACAAAACCACGCATCATTATATGATGCCATAGACTATGTGAGTTGATTTTGATTTTGAATGTTTTAACACTTGTTGGATAAATGTTAAGTGTTATGGTATGATTGATTTTGTGATGTTAAGTCTATGGTAAGTTTATTGTATGTCTAAGTTTTATGTGGTGTGCTTGAGAGCACGATTGCATAGAAGTGTATGAGTTAAGATAGATGCATTGGAATGTATGTTATGTGATGACTTAGTGTCGAAAGAAAGTTAAGAAAATGCGTTGATATGTGAAGACAGTTAAGAAGCGTATAGAAAATTTGAAAAAGCATAAATGCTTAAAAAGATAAAGATAAGGAAGAAATGAATAGCGAAACATGTTTATAGCTTGATATTTTGAGAGGCATGAGTTCTTATATGCTAAACTAAATGAGAAAGTTAAAGTGTAAAGTTAAGGAGTGATGAGAACATGTTACATATAAAACATGATAAATAGAAAAGTGCTAGTGATATATGGTAAAGTATGATGAGTCAAAGTGACGAATAAAATATAGATTGCGCTAGAAGTCATGGGTGACTTGAAGTGCGCTAGAAAGAAATGTAAAACATGAATGTGATCATGTTAGTATATATTTGGAATATGTATGATGAGATTTGTGATAGTGTAAAAGAATAAACCTATGTAAGGTTTGTATGCATACAAGTTGAATAAACTAAATGAAGTGACAGTATGAAATGAGAATATAGTCAACAAGGGTTGACGGGTAATAGTAAGAGTGTGTTGTAAGAACACGTAGAGATGTGTAAGTTGTAATGAATAAGCATTACATATAAATTTTCTAAAATAAAATGTCACATAATTAGTGTATGAGTCAACTTGGGGTTGACGGGCGAGAGATAAGTGGCATTGTGAAAATGCGATGATAATAAATGTGCAAGTGTTATATAGAAACTTGCCTAGATGATAGAAAGCGTGATAGTGAATGTTGAGATTGCGTAAGGCAATGAAAATTGAATAAGTGACAGTGTGTGCCTAATTATAAAAGTGCATGAAAGATAAAATGAGTAGATATGATGAGACAGATATAGCTTGGATCCAATGCTCGAGTTTTGGCATCCTTTGGGATGGCCTAGCTTGCCTTTTATGGCATGATGTATAGTTTGCCTTTTATGGCATGATTGTTAGCTTGCCTTCACCGGCATGGTTTGCCTATATCCTTGGCATGATGTTAAGGTGTCTTTATGACACGATGGTAAGGTGTCTTTAGGACACGATGTTAAGGTGTCTTTATGGCACGAAGTTAAGTTGCCTTCTATGGCATGATGTTAGCTTGCCTTTGTGGCATGGATGTAAGCTTGCCTTTACGGCATGATGGTTAGCTTGCCTTATGGCATGGATGAAAGTTAGCGAGATTGGATCCAAGGCTAGTAAATATGGAAAGTATAGTATGTACGAGTGTTAGGTCGGAAGCGTATAAGTAGGATGGTTTATGGTTTCTTGATTTAAATGGATTGGGACGCCTTTTCATTTGAATGAAGAAATTGTAAATCACCGAACCATGAATTTGTAATTCTTGATTTACATAGATCGGGACGCCTTTTTATGTAAATGAAGAGTTACAAAGGAGTGGGCTTATGTGTGACCGATATGACATGAGTACGGATAGTGATATGAGGTAGTAAAAACTAAAACCGGTTAGACGTCATAAGAAAAGAGAAATGCAAATAAAACTTATAGTAGCATTAAGGTCATGTGTAAACCTTAAGATAGACGTCTGAAATGAATTGTGCATTAAGTTAATAAGTTAAATTGAGAGTATTCCTATAAATTTGATAAGAAAGTTTGCTTAAGTGTTGTGTGTAAGAAAATTTGAAGGTGCCGTTTGTATAGTGCTTTGTGTATTTTAAGATAAGTTGCCGGTTTTTAGTATAGATGCGTATTTGGTGTTATGTGGAATGTGAGGTTTGCTGGATATATGAGGTTATATCATGATTAGTGCATTGTTTAATGCCATGTTATAGTGTTGAAGTTTGACTCATATAGAGTCAAAGTAGTAGATGTTCCCGGATGAAAATTAGTCATTGTGGGAAATCTTAGAAAAGTTTGCGATGAGAAGCGTGCTTTTAGTGGATTATGAATTATGATTATGTATAGTGAGTTTAGAATTTGCAAGATCACTTAGATCGTTGCAAAGTAATGGCTTAGAAAGCATGATAATAGGAACATGTATATGTCGTGAAGTTAGTTTTGGATAGTTTTAGACGAGAGATTTCGGGGACGAAATCTAAATAAGGGGGTAGAATTGTTAGACCCGTTTCCCGGGTATTGGGACCCCACCCTAGATGAAAATAGATTATGGCTTTATGTGATTGGCTAGTCAACATATGTTGTGTTTTAGTCAAACCCGATAGCCAATTAATAGTCAAAGTATGACTATGTAGTCATATAAAAGTGTTGAGTAACTTTAAGGGCTTAAGTTGCCAAGTGTTAAACATGTATTATAAGTTAGTGTGGCTAAAATGGAAGAAAGAGGACTAGAAGGGCCATTCTTGCCAATGTCCCAAACTTGTACCTAACTAGATATATCTAGGAATGTCTAGACTTTTCCACATTATTCATATGTATGGGAAAGGCCGGTTTTAGTAAGAGGAGAAAGGGAGGGAAAAGGCTAGTGATGGTTTAGGAGGAAGAAGATGAAGACTTCATGATTATAGTCTTATTTAGTAATGATCTTCCTCAAGTAAGTCTCCCCATTCTTGATGTAGTTAAGTGATAATTTAATGGGTTTTCATCATATGATCAAGATATGATCATATGATGATATGGGTTAGAAGATGATTATGTTTTGATGGGTTTGATAACCCTTGTTTATGTATTTGAATATTATGTGATTAGGTTTTGATTATTGAATGATGATGATGATCGATGATGATGATGATGATGGAAGCTTGTGTTGATGATGATGTTCTTGTTGTTATGTAGCTTGGTTTGAGGTAAGTAAAATGATGATAGCATATGTTATATGGAATTCCATCATTATGTGTTATGTATGTTTATGGTTAGAAAGATAGCTTGTGTTATGCCTATGTGATGTCAAGATATGGCTTATGTGAAGATTGGATGCTAGGAGATAAGTTGATGTTATGTGCTAGTGATTATGTGAAGTAAGTGGTTTATGTATATGATGCATTATGAGGTTTGAAGTATAATGGTATGTTATAGTCGTTTTACTTACTAAGCCTTTGTGCTTACGGTTTAGTTGTCTAACCATTTTGTAGGTTGGCATGCTTGTATGGATGGCTTGGATATAGTGATTAAGGATTTGGATATGCAAGAGTTAAGGTAGTGTGTATTTAGGAGCTTAGGTAGAATACCGAGCTCATTCAAGATGATACCCCCGTGAGTCCATAAATGGTTTGTAATGTGGAGTCAAGTGTGAAATTGTATGTTAATGGAGTCATAACGATTTGGAAGTCTAACGGTGGGTCTAAGTATGTTTTATGTGTTTTTGAGTAAAGTTAAAGGGGCGTTTGGATTATGTGTGAAAATACCCATTTTGGGTTGTAAACGGGTCGAGTACCCTTGAATCATGTTTGTTATGTTAATCTAAGGCTTTTGGTAAAGTTTGGGTGGTTAACGGTGTGTCCAAGTGAGTTTAATGGTTTATGGTCAATGTTTAAGGGGGGTGTTTGGCAAAAGGGTAAATGTACCCATTTTGATGTGTAAACGGGTCAAGTGTCGTTGGAACATGTTTGGTATGTTAATGTAATGAAGTTGGTCAAGTTTGGTATAAAAATGAAGTGGTATAAGTGGTTTATGGTGTGAATGGGTCAAATGGGTTATTTGCATGACCCGCCTAATTTTAAGGTACTATTTCGGGTTGATTGGGTATGAAAATGATTTTGTATGTTATGTTAATGGCCTTGAGTGAGTTTGGTGTGGATATAAAGTAGCATGGGTCGGTTTAAGTGAAAAAGGGCCAAATTTCGGTTTGGTTATGCCAAATTTCGGTTTATACCGAAATTTGGTACAAAAGCCCAAATTTCGGTTTCAGTTTGGCAGATTTTGGTAAACTTTGAAAAATCATATCTTTTAATCCGTAAGTCGTCACGGGTCGTACCACCTATCGTTTTGAGGGTAATTGAGTCTACTTTCATTTAAAAATAGCCTCAAGGGCTGAATGTCTACTGATTTTTGTCAGTTAATAAAAGAATGACAGCAGGTCAGTTTTGGGAGGTCGTTTCCGCGTAAAAAGTTTTAATTTTTGGTCTAAGCGGGCACGGGGTGTAACACATAAGTTCCCAGAAAGAATCTCTAAAGCAACACCATACTTGGTTTGCTGTTACAATAGCGCTATACTGATCCATTCCAAAGTCCATGGAATACCAGACCAAATGACCCTGAAATTGTTTGGAACCTATTAATATCTTGGATATGAATATACAGTTAGAGAGTGGAATTGAAATGTTACCCTAAAATGAATGAATACACATAAAAGGAAAAAAGGACATTAAAACTCCTCATTAGCGCACACACACACACACAATCTTAATACTCCGTATAAATTATAATCATACTTATATGGCTGCCTGTAAATATACCATGACACGCAGCATATGAAGACATTACTTGATAAAAAGTCAGATTAGTACATATCCTATTTCTGATATATGATCATTGGTTACTTTACAAAAGGAAATTAGATGGTACGAAAGAATGAATAACTTACCCAGGTGTAGGGGTGTAAACGAGCCGAGTCGAGTCGAGTATTGACAAGCTCGAGCTCGGCTCGACATATAATACTCGAGCTCGAAACTCGGCTCGAGCTCGACCGAGCCTCAAAATTTAAGCTCGAGCTCGGCTCGATCGCTAAAACTCGAGCTCGAAACTCGACTCGGCTCGGCTCGTATATATTAAATAAAATCAAGTTTATGAAAAAGTCACTATCAAAACACAAAAATAGCAAACTAACTACATGATCTCAGATTTTTTCTTTCGATTGTTCTCAAAGAAATATCAAAACCTTTTAAAGGTCAACCATATGAAAGAAAATAACTCATCATCGATCTGTTGAAGTCAATACTTCATTCTTAATATCCGAAAAAGGTAAAGAGAGAATCATAACAATTATGTTATACTCCTTTATTTCGTTTAATTGAAACACAACAGATCTTGAAGCCTTGTGGACATGGTCTTCCAATATGTGCTTGGGTATGCTTAAAGATACCAAATTTGTGATTGTGTTTCGATTCAACATGATAGGATACGAGAGTTTGTTGTTGTACAAGGTCACGATTGGTGATGGCAACTGACAGTGAGATAATTATTTGTGTTGAGATGAGATCTGTGTATGGGTTTGATTTGGAAGAAATGAGTTAGGTGAGAGACAGATAAGTGGTAGGCGGATTTATCACTGGATGTGAGATTAGGGTTAGTTTGGTGATAAAGTGTGTCTTATATATGAGAGTGATTAGGGTAACACACTTCGTAATAAGGCTCTTTTATATGAAAGAAAATGGAAAGTAAATATATGTGTAAATAAAGGGTATATATGTAATTTTATTAAAGCTCGTTAAGGCTCGCGAGCTTCACGAGCCGAGTAACTTAGAACTCGAACTCGACTCGACATCTTACACGAGTAGCTCGAGCTCGAGCTCGACTCGTTTAAAATCGAGTCGAATCGAGTATTTTTCGAGTCGATCTCGAGTTGCTCGCGAGTTGTCTCGGCTCGATTACACCCCTACCCAGGTGCCAAAAATCCAGTGGTTCCCAAAACATGGGTTGAGATCAAACCATTAAGCTTGTCTGATCCAATCTTAGCCAACCCAAAATCAGACACCTTGCCTCGAAAGTTATCATCCAACATGATATTGGTAGATTTAAAATCACGGTGTATGACAGATGGGATGGTATGCCCATGTAGGAACTTAAGCGCTCTTGCGCAGTCTAGGGTGATTCTCAATCTAATGGACTAATTTAGTAATTGAGATAGACCTACGGAAGAGTGTAGGTGGTCATGAAGAGTCCCATTGAACTTTGGAATTTTGCTTGGCCAACTGTTATAAACATTGCTTCTTGTACATATACCGCTGATCGAATGACAGGGAACATAATGATTACGAATCACACTTCGAGCAAAATCAAGCACCTTTACCTCACCCCGTAAGGCTGCAACGGCAACAAAAATATCCTCATGAATAACCAATTCATTAATACATAAAGATACACAAATTCACGATTTAGTTATCTGACGGTAACAAAAAATATACATTAACTTACCTGTAACCGGCAATGTTCCATGATCATTATAAGCAGGTGAACTTCCACACACATTTTGTGGTGGTATATTTATGCCTACAGAAAAACGAAAACGTTAAAGATTAGGTTGAAATTGTCTGCTGCGGAACATAAATAGTAATTTGCAAACGCCAACAAAAAAATAACAGAAAACAAAAAAAAACACATTACTTTCTATAACATTACGCGCTGGGCGGTTGCTAAAATGACCATGCATTACCCTGCGTTCCCACTCGCCCATGAAAAAAACTCGGTCAATATGTATGAAACCTGTCGCGACAGGAATCAACAAAATGACAAATGTACTAATAAATGAGTTGAGATGTATAAAAAAAGAAAGAAACACTGCTTAGCCCGAGCTCCCACAGCCTTAGTTCACTGTTGTTCCGTGAACACGCGGTACCCATTCCTTCATCCTTAGCAAAACCTGTGACAAATTGATAACTGAAGGTTACTACAAATCAAATTCTGAAGCACTATGGTATCTTATTCAGATATGAGAACTTACCATGTCAACTTTTTTGGTAGTTGCACAAATGATCCAGTACTTGATAGATATCAATTCAGATAATAAAGAAAATAGAATGGATGTTGTACATGTGGGAAAGATGGAAATTACCTATATTGTAATGGGTTAAAAGAGGAATATCATATTTTTTCTTGGCCTTCCATTCTGCCTAATGACCATTCTTAGATGAAAATAGAGGCCCTTTTGTACCCATGCTATAGGCCAAGAAATTTAAACATCATATCTTCATTTGCTGTGACACGAAAATATTTTTGAGACAATTCCACTTGTGCACTGCAGTTCAAAATTTTAAATGGCTACATGATTTATATCCAAAATGCTACTATGAATAAGCAAAATTGACTCACCTCCTCATATCTTTGAATGTCCAAACGGCTTGGTTATTGGCTTAACAGCTTATCATATCTTCATTTGCTATGACACGAAAATATTTTTGAGACAATTCCACTTGTGCACTGCAGTTCAAAATTTTAAATGGCTACATGATTTATACCCAAAATGCTACTATGAATAAGCAAAATTGACTCACCTCCTCATATCTTTGAATATCCAAACGGCTTGGTTATTGGCTTAACAGCTTATTTGTGTCAAAATTAAATAAAATGTCGTTGACACGGTTTTTCAGATTTGGTAAGGCTTCGAGTTTGCAATGATTTTTCAGATCGGGGTGGTTGGTTCATTTTATATTAGATTCGTAATTTCCAGATTCTATGGTTAGAAAAGTGGTGATTTTCTATATTTTTTTAGTATCTCGTTTCTAGATCTTGTTTCTAAGATCTATTTTTTTGTTGCATCAGACGCATGAACTCTATATATCTTAATGTATCAATTATTTAATATTGAGATGTATAGTTAGATGTAGCTTATTATAACTAGATATGACATGGTTTCTGGATCTCTCAGGTTGTGTACTAGATAATGTGTTTATGGATAAAATGAAATCGAGTTAAGCGACGATTCGAGCGAAAACGAGCTAAACCGAGCGCTCGTTTAGAAACCGATCCGAGTTCGAGCAACCATTTCTCGCTCGGTTATGTAAATTCGATCCGAGCCGAGCCGCTCGGTTTCAAACCGAGCCGAGTTCGGGCAGACGCTCGCTCGGTTCGGCTCGTGAATAGCCCTACACCACGTTTGATGTGTAAACTCCGTCGACATTAAACTTCTTCGTAGGATTTACTAATACTTTTGTCGTGTGACGTGAAATTCCTCTTGAAAGGGCAACGTAAAGTTGGCCATGTGAGAAAACCGGTTCCGGAAGATAAACGCCAACGTTCGGAATTGTCTGTCCTTGAGCTTTGTTGATTGTCATAGCAAAGCTTAGCCGAACCGGAAACTGTTTTCTTTTCAACTTGAAAGGAAACATGTCGACTTCAGATGGAGATAGAGGGATTCTTGGCAAGAATACCCGTTTACCAGCATGTTGTCCAACAGCTATTTCCGCATCAATTAGGTTTGGCTCAAACTTTCTGCATATAAGTCTTGTGCCGTTACATAATCCATCTGAGGGATCGAGGTTCCGTAAAAGTATTATTGGGCACCCAATTTTGAGCCGGAGAACATGAGGGGGCAAACCACTGACATTAAGCGAGTTTAAAAATTCCATAGGATAGAAATTGTTTCTGTCGTCTTGTGCTTCATCGAAACTGTAATAGATTTTATCGTCTCCACAAAATCTATCGATCAACTTTTCGTTAAGCTCGTCCACATGCTCATTTTTGGTTGATAATATCGCCCTAGAAATGATATAATCTAATGAATTTCCGTTGACCTGCAAAGAAGGAAAGATTGCATTGATCAACTCTTCCTTAGATCGGGCCATGTCATTGTCTGGAATGGTCATGTCATCAGGGATGCGAATGTAATTTTCGTCAACCACTTCTTCATCTCCATTGCCGACTCGTAAAAGAAAATCAAAAAACCATGGATCTGTTTGCGCTCTCATATTCAAAGTCAACCTAATTTTTTTAATCACAGACCATAGCGGTGACATTCGTAGGCTGGAGTCTACGATTTGTGCTCGCGTTCCACGTCTCACGACCGGCAAAACTTGTCTAAAGTCACCTCCTAAGACCATTATTTTTCCACCAAAAGGTAGTCTCGTGCCTGTGATGTCTTGCATTGATCGATCCAATGCCTCCACAGCTTGCCTCTTAGCCATCGAAGCCTCGTCCCATATGATTAGTGTGGCAGCTCTAAGCAGTTTTGCAGTCCCACTTTGTTTTTTAATGTTACAGAGTGAGTTATTTTCAAGGTTAATTGGAATCTTGAATCGGGAGTGAGTTGTTCTACCACCCGCCATGTTATTGGCTGCAGCACCCGATGAAGCGGTTGCGAGTGCAATGAGACCACGAGACCGGACCTTTGCAAGCAAAGCTTTATACAAAAACGTTTTTCCCGTTCCTCCCGGGCCATCTATAAAGAACACGCCCAGGATTTGGTTATCCACATGCCTCAAGATCTCATCATACGCATATCTCTGGTCAGAATTAAGAGAGTTAGAAGCAAACAAGTGTTCCTCTTCTACAACTATGGAGTACTCTTCTTGTAATTCCCGAACAACCCCAGATTCTAAACTGACATCGATGTTTAGTTTAGGAAGATCAAAATCATCAAGATCTTTACCCATAGACTGCAGAAAAACTTTGATGTCTTTTAGGACCATATTTCGGGCTACCTCCACATTTTCATACAGTCGTCTGTAATCTTCCGAAAAGGATTCGTAGTGGACATTCCATAACTTCCGAACATCTCCCGGCTCACAAAAGATCAAAATAGTTGTGAATAACCTCCTAAGAGCAGGTGCACTAATGCATCATGTTCTTAGAATTAAAGATAGGAAGGTTTATGTATCCTCTTCATTGTTGTCGTGCCCAAAACAAGTAACCCGTTTATTGCCAAAGATCGAAACCGGATTTGTTCTTCTGCGTTTCACACTCCTTGTAAAGAAATCCTCGGACGGGGTTTCTTCCTCATCAAGGGTAATGACTTCGTCCCATTTCCAGTGCATCGGGTTGATGAACCTTTTACGCTTCTTCTCAATCTGAAATATAAAACAAAGAAACATTAGTAATTAGTAATTTTGTTGTATTGAACAGGTATGTTAATGTTAAATGTTTCTTAAATAAATATAAAGATTGGCAAAAGGTATGTTACTTCATGAGCTTGACTTATTTGAAGCTGAACTGGAAGAGGCGCTGGGAGAGGTGCATGGGCTGGAATAGGGGCTGGAATTGGATGAAGTTCAAGATTAGTTGGTGGAGAAAGTGTTAAAGAGGACAAAAGGCTTGATAGATCATTGCTTGGATTACTGCTTGATGACATGACCATTTTTATATCAATTTGGGATTTGAACTTTTGATATGTTTTGTACCTATACCATGATCTTGCCTTCTTTTTATAGTGTTATTTTGTTAATGCTATGGCTTGATTGTGCAAAATGTAATGCATGATTGTAGATGTACAATCCCAAAATTATAGCCTTTTTAATTCTGTAAATGAATATTGCCTGGACGTTTGAAGAATGGGCCATAAAAGTGGGCTTTAATAAGTAAGTTACATAGTATTGTTAGCATGTGTATGTATTAACAATAGCAGTCATTGAATATTTCCTGGACGTTTTCTGTAAATGAGTATTGGCTGGAATTGTAAGCTAGCATGTATTAATGTAGCAAGAGACATTATATTTCCATAATAAGTAAGTTACAAAGTCTGAATTTTAAGCTTTGCTATTTAAGGAATGTCTTAAATGCATTATAATGTAGTAGAGATAGAGATGATTACATGAGATTGATCTTGTAGATATTTAATTAATCTAACATGTTGCATCAGAGTGGTTTAAAATCTCATGTGAATAATATAATAAGTAGATTATGATACTTCGATAAAATTGAATCCCTCGTATATTAAAATTCAATTGCGGCAGAAAAGGAGTAAATTACACGGATGGTCCTTGTGGTTGGCGTTGACTTTCACGTATGGTCCCTTGACTATTTTTTTGCACTCACAGTCCCTAACTCAGAAACTACTAACACATATGGTCCCTTGACCAAACAGACGTCAAGTTTGACCGTTAAAGCCCCTCATGTGACTTGCACATGAGGGTATTATGGTCATTTTAATGTCCCACATGGACCATATCTGAAAACCACCATCACCACCCCATTTTCCAGATTTAACAAACCACCATCACCACCACACCACCATCAAATCGCCACCAACAAACCAACATCACCACCACCACAGCTGTTATGTAACTGAAACAAGTTACCAAATAGGATTTTTTTAGACCGAAACATACTAATGAACCTAACTTACATCTTTTTGCATCTTCTTTTTGTGGCAAACGGCACCCATGCTTGCTTCACATTTACTTATCTTGAACATCTACAAGCACAAGTTTGAAATTCCAAAACAGTCAACTTCTGTATTAAGCTATGAAGAAAGATGAATGAAAGAAAGAAAAGCAATATGAAGGAACACCTAACAGGGTAAAAATGATACTGTTGCATAATCCCTTTTCTTTTGAACTCTCGGCTGCTTAACAAACTCTGATGGGAGGATATTTTGATCCTCTCTATACCTTATATTATAGATGAATCCAGAAATTTGAACTTTTTGACTGAGCATTACCTTTTTCTATGCTTCTGAATTCAACCAAAAGCTTCGAATTTCTTACCTTAAATTGGTCCATTTAACTACACATGAACTTAAACTATGCCGCTAACCTCTTAGACAAAAGTCTAAGTTTCGTACTTCAATAAGAATGGGTAAGAAATTTGTTGGAACGCAATCCACACTTACCAGATATGAATGTCAATCCATTATCATCATTGGACTTTCATCAAACACTTGGTGGGCATTTCTCTTGAATGCTTCACAATAAAACCAATAAACAATTATTAGCCATACCCAGATTCTCACCACACTCTTGTTCAGTTTTAACCCGATTAGGCTCAGCCTGAAAGACACCATCCCTGATTTGTAACACACCTTGAGTCACAATCCGTAACTCATTAAGCTCAGCCCGAACCCACACTAACAAAACAACACTCCCTGATGCTCACATCATGCCTCAAAACGCATTCCCTGATAATGCAAAATTTCAGCTCGAACATCAACCTCATTTTATCAGACCTAGTAATCATCTCAGCTGCCTTTCTCTCAGGTGAAAACCATTTACTCATCATCACTTGGCCTCTCTCAATTTTCAAATATACAAAGTCAAGCAAATCATTTGACTTATCGTTTTCCAGGCTTAGCCCGAAATAAACCATCATACTTCTGGTTTTACTCTGATGAATTTTTCATCTTTTGATGAATTTTTGATCTTTTGATGGGGTGATGGGTTTTTCATCTTTTGATCTTTTGATGGGACGAGGTGGGGTGATGGGTTTTTCATCTTTTGATGAATTTTTGATCGAGTGAATATTTGGAGTGATGGTGATATATATGTGTTTGTATAGATCTGGGTTTTGATTGATGTTGGTGAATGTTTGATTGATGATTGAAATCACCTTTGTTTGTTTGAGTTGGGAGACATGCTACAGTGAATGGGCGAAAATACCCTCACAATTAGTGCATATGATACAACTTAAAGCCTTGACCAAACGGACGTTTGGTCAAGGGACTATATGTGTTAGTAGTTTCTGAGTTAGGGACTGTGAGTGCAAAAAAAAAAGTCAATGGACCATACGTGAAAGTCAACGCCAACCACAAGGACCATCCGTGTAATTTACTCTAAAATTCAATTGCGGCAGAAAAGGAGTAAAATACCATTTTGATAATTACCCTTTTTGATAATTACCCCTTTTACGATTATTGTGTTTTATAAAATTCCATTTGATAATTGTTGGATACTGCAAAATTGTAATTTTGGTGATAAGTCATGTTAATGGATTTTGTTCCTATATTTACTCCACGTATCTGTCACCGAATTGCCATATTAAACCAATTAACCAATACCCTAAGACCAAGAGTAGTGGTTTGGGTGTGGGTGGGGGCAAATTGCGACAAGTGTCACATGTGTTATAATGAAAGTTTTTACAAAATGTGAGTAGTGGGTTAGGGCGTTGAAGCTATGGGTGTAATGATTACTTTTTTTTATTTATTTAACAGCTTTTTTTTTTAATTATTATTTGACACTTCAAAATACAAATTCCACCGTTAAAGATACAAAATTAGATATAAATTACTTTAAAAAAAAATTAAAAAAAAAATAAAAATAAATAAAATCCTGGCGTTAAAGATAAGGATTGACTGTTTAACATTCAATTTTTACCACTGTTAACGCGTCAGAAATTGAATGTTAACATTCAATTTTTTACCCATTCAACGTTAACGTTTACCTGTTTGGCGTTAAAGATTACCCTTTGACCTAACGTTTAACGTTAACGCTAGGTTATAAATACCACAATTTTTACCTTTTAACTTCACAAACTTTAACCCTAAATTCCACCTTGCCGTCAACGACCACAATCACACAAAAAATGGCTAGCGATTCTCGTTCTGCATGGGAAGAAAACGAAGAAATGGCCTTGGTCAATTCTTACTTGAACATCTCCGACATCCGAGCGGAGACTAATGATACGAAGAAAGACTTTTGGGCTCGGGTGAAGCGCGATTTTCACCTCTCGGTTGGTAGAGAGAAAGAGTATCGGAACATGGACATGATCACCTCCAAATGGCAAGCGCTCCGGGCGGACATGTTCGAGTTTGAACGCTGTTATCGTGAGTTTGCCAACGAGCTGGATGAGGAGGATGACCAGCTGGAGGACGCGAAAGCCCTGTGGAAGGAGAGACACAACGGGGTCGAGTTCAAGCACCTCGTGTTGGGAATAAAATGCTTAAGTCAAAGAGCCTGCCAGATGAAGTATTAGGTCTACTAGTTCATTTTGAAGAAGTTGAAGATAAACTAACAGTACCTTCTGGGTGAGAAGGTACTGCTAGTAAAAGAAGGTCCTGCCAGTTTGAACGTCAAGTTGTTAGATATTTTATTTGTAGATATTTTAGTTGTATTATTAGTCTTTGTACATGGTAACACGTTAAGTAAAAGTAGTATAGTCTTCCATGTCGTGCAGTAGATAATACTGAGTGTTTTACATTGGAATTTGTAATAGTAGGTTAGATAAGTCTTATTATCTTATTATAATACAACTTGACAACATGTAAAAAGGGTTCCTTATCCTATAAAAGGAACCCTTAGTCACCTCCTTAAAAAATATCTCTTTAACTAAAAACTTTGAAATATCCAAAAACACCACAACCTCTCTAGTAACTTAGTTACAAATTCACAAATCCCTTTTACAAATCAAAGATTCAAGGTTACCTTTGTAATCCCGGTGATAGTTTAGATCACCCATATTATCTCATAAATAATATTGAATCGTTTTGTGTTATTCACGTTGTGTTCATTGTTCTAAATAATTCACTTTTGCATATTCATCACCTTTGTTCCTTTAAGTGTGTTATAGTAAATTCCGCGTACTATATCACATTCATTCCTAAATATCCCAAACACATTATTAAGATTAACATCCCAAATGTTTGTATAATCCTTCACACCTCACGAGCTGGTCAATCGCGAAGCACCACGTTGGAACAAATATTTTTAATTTTTAGGTTGTTTGTTTTTTTGTTTTGTTTTTTTAGTTTGAATAAATTGTATTTTTTTTTAATGGAATGTTTTTTTTAGTTAACAGAATGTTTTTTTATTTCAATAAACATTGTTAACGGAATATTTTTACTCTTTAAATAACATTTTAAAGTAAATAAAAAGTAAATAAAAAATTAAACATGCAAACTTCAACGACCGTTGTTGGATCAACGGGCGTTGATTTTAAACAGATTCAACGGGCTTCAACAGTGGTAGGGGTGGTTCAACGACCGTTGAATGGGCAACTGAGAGGCTTCAACGCCCCACTACTCTTGGTCTAATGTTATTTGCTATAGAATCACTTTTAAAATTGTATAAATTAACCAAGCACTACCCATGAATTAAAATAATATATTCATGATGCCTTGATAGTAAAACAATAGATTGTGTACTTATAAATTTATTTGGACAGTAATTTATCCAGAACAGTAATTTAAACACAATCTGCTATGATTATACTTTCTTGACATAAATAAATGCCTAAAAACATTATCAATATTTATTCATATCTCTATGTTTTGATGATCACAAAATGTAAACTCATTAAAACATAAACTTATAAATTAAACAAGTACTTAGTTGTAAATATTCACTTCTACAACTAAAATCACTTAAGGTATGAATGAACTAATGCTTAATGCATTATATGATCAAAGGAACATTTTCTTAATAACTATATTTTTTATAAAACATCAAAAACATTTTATATATTTTTGAAAAATATTTTTGGTATTAAATAAAAATGTTTAATCTTTTATAAAAATATGAATTCAAATTTTTAACCAAAATCAGTTAAAATGTTCCAGAAAAACCTTCCCCACAAAAGGACAAAATTGGCCAACGTTCAGTAGGGGCGGCCCCCTTAATTTTGCTAGGCGGCCCCCTTAATAATTAAGGGGACCACCCCCTATTTAAGGGGACCGCCCCCGCTCCAGTAGGCTCCAGCTGTCCAGATTTTTCCCTATAAATACCAGTCTTCCCCTGGATTTTTACTCACCCTTTTGCACTAAAACTTTCTGTTGTAGATCTCATTTCATATCTTAAATAAACCTTTGATCATGTAATCTTAAGCATTGGTTTCCAAGTGATCCAAGCTTCCACCATCCAAGTGCAAAAGAAGAATACTTCTATCAATCAAGATTAGAAGTATTACAACTTAGTATCATTTTGTTACTTAAGTTGTGTGTTTAACAAAGTTTGTAAATCATTCATTCATTTGTATGTAAGGTGTGTGTTGTAGATTAGTGTTGTGTGTAAGTAGTGAAGATGTTGTATAAGTAGTTGTGGTATAGAAGTTGTGAGGTCAAAGTGTAGAAGTCGTGAAGCCGTGGTGTAGAAGTTGTGAAGCCGTAGCTTAGAAGACGTGAAGTCCTTGTGTTGAAGTCGTGAAGCCGTAGCATAGAAGTTGTGTAGCGGTCGTGTTGAAGCCGTGAAGTCCTAGTCGTGAAGTCCTAGTGTTGAAGTCGTGAAGCCGTAGCATAGAGGTTGTGTAGCGGTCATGTTGAAGTCGTGAAGTCTTAGTCATGAAGACATAGTGTTGAAGTCGTGAAGCCGCATCATAGAGGTTGTGTAGCGGTCGTGTTGAAGTCGTGAAGAAGTCGTGAAGAAGTCGTGAAGCAGTCGTGAAGCCGTTGTGAAGTAGTCGTGAATAAGTTGTGAAGAAGTTGTGTTGTGAAGTTGTGAGATTGGTTCTAGCTACGATTAGAACTCGACATTTAGCTTTGTGTCGTTAAACCCGTGTAAGCCAAAGTTGTGTACGGTTTTCTCCGCCATAAGGGAGCTTATTGAAGTTGTGAAGAAAACTCTCGAGTAAGGTGTGCTCGGGGAGTGGAGTAGGGCAAGGAAGGTGTCCTTGTAGCCGAACCACTATAAATCTCTCGTGTCTCGGTTAGATCTTTCCATACCTTATTTATTTCTTTACTTGCATCGTCATTACTTTCATACACATAGGCTTATATAATTGCTAGTATTAATTAGAGGTCGACTTCACATAAAGATCAAATTTAAAATCCATTCAAGAAACCAAAACTTTTACAATCAATTTAAAAGAATACATATATAACTAATAATAAGATTTAAGTTTTATTTTTCATAACAAACTAGAATCTAAAGTTTTTTTAAAAGTATAAAACAAAGTTTTTATAATAAATTAAAAAGACGTAAAACTATTCAACCCCCCCTTCTAGTTTTCCACAATTGGTATCAAGAGCCACGTCAATCAAGATCTTTAAAATATACTGTATTTTAAAACTTGAATCGATCTATGGAATTCGAAAAATATCTAGAAGGGGAATCTTTGCTAAAACCACCACTATTTGAAAACTATACTTTTCTTGAATGGAAAAATAAATTTGAAACTTATGTGAAATCAATTGATCTAGATCTTTGGCATGTCATTTCGATTGGTGATTTTGAAAGTCAAACAAAAACATATTTTGAAAGTTAAACAAAAACGGATTTTGAAAGTCAAATTGATTATTTGAAAACAAAGAATGAAATAAATAATAAAGCTAAAATAATTATTTATAAAACCTTGCCGAAAGTTGAATATGAAAGAATATTCTTCTGTAAAACGGCAAATGATATTTGGAAAAATTTCTTAAACTTTCATCAAGAAAAATGTCAAGCCAAAGATGAGGATTTTGATCTTGTACATGAATTAGTTATCTTAGAAAATTTAATAGATAAACATTTAGATAAAATAGATACATGTGCTACTAGTTCAAATGTTGTTAATGTAGGTATTAACGACGAAGACTACATGAATCAACTCCAAAGTGAACTCAATCCAAAATCATGGAGTGACACAGACGAAGGAGAAGATCATGATCCGTACAAGACAGACTCACCTATCATTCACACGTCGATCATCATCTGAGACATTACGAAGAAAAGCTAGGACGTGAGGTAAGTTTTCTATTTAAAATTTCATAAGAAATTACTTCATGCATATAATCTTATTAATGCCTTAGGATACGCTTAGTCTGATAGGTTGCTTTGCCTTTACACTTTAGTTATATTCATTCTGTGGCTTAATGAACTAGAAACCCTTTAGTTAGCCCCCCTAAGTATTAGTAAACCAAGCAATCTTCATATTTGGTACTCTTCAATAGGTAAATTTAGGAACTTAATTTCTTCTAAAAAGAGAATGACTACTGGAGAATCTATTGACTAGAAACTCAATTTGACCTAACGGTTGAATTGCTTCTATGTGAGAAGTTGGGTGTGTGTAACCCGTAAAAACGGTCGTGTTTAGCCTGAATTAAGCACCACTAGTAATAGTCTCATACTCATTCTCCAACTTGAATACATTATTCTTCCTAAATATACCTAACGATAAGTTTACTGTTATGAACTTTGCTTTTCTCTAGAGCTTTTCATTCCTAGATTTATGTCATCTTGCGTATATAAAATTTCTAGATGTTTACTTGCTCCTATGTGATTTGACTGCATGCCGTCGTAATTATTTGTTTAGTTGTTGAATGCATTGTCATAGCTTTTGTTTTTCTCTAACTACTCTGACATGATGTATTTTTGTATTTAGTCACAATACATGCTTAAATGCCATAGGATATGTAGAAAGAGGTAGTATGTGATAATAGACTTAACCAATTCCCTTGAGCATGAGATCTTTTATAAACCACTATTTTTAAACCTATAATTAATGGGACTTATTTTTTAAATTTGCAAAAACTTCACATTTTGGAAAAATGATTTTTCAAAAGATTATGACACATTTCTATTAAACATGTTTCACCATCCTACCTTTCTTCCAAATTTGTGTCTATAATTACGTGTTTATCAAAAACCAAAGATTGGAAAAATATGTTTTCTTTCCTCATAAAAACATTTTGAAATAAAGCCAAAACTATTTCATTAATATATTTTTCACATCCACATAAAACCTACTTTCAAGCATTGTTGAATAATGCCAAAAACATTTCTTTAAATCATGCTTGGTGATCTCATATATGTCATATATACTTGTGTGTATGACACTTATAAGTGAACTAAATCAAAAATGTAAAATCATGGTTTACTTATTAAAGATCTCACTTGGTACAAGTCTAGAAGTCCATGCTATCACAACTCCACATTCCCTTGTACATAGATAATCAATAGGATTAATTAACCAGCCTTTTAATCTTCTTAAGTATGATACTATGAATTACTTGGTGCTATGTATTATCTTCTTGTCTAATATATGTATATACATGTTATATGCTTAATGAGTAGTTTGCATGTTAGATAAAGTTGCTTAAATAAATATGCTTAGCATATATGAGTTATTAAATCCTAAATTGCCTTGAAAGAAGTTGGACTTGCTTGAAACTAAACCCAAAAACACAACATTTTCTACAAATTTCTGCCAAAAACCCATTTTCAGAAATCTGGAAGTCAGCAGATGGGCGGCCCCCTTAAATACCTAGGCGGCCCCCTTAATAATTAAGGGGACCGGCCCCTATTTAAGGGGACCGGCCCCTATTTAAGGGGACCGGCCATCTGGAGTGACGGATTACTGATTTCTTCTTCAATTTCAAACCCATTTTATCCTATACTCCCCAAAATTCAAAAACACATTTTATCACAAACCACCCTCCAAAATTTACCTTCCACAATCACATCATCACTACACCATACATACTCATTTGGAGGAGGAAGCTTGACATTTGCCATAACCCAACAAATGATGTTGTTCAAACTCAACCAACACCTAAACCTCATCCTAATGAACCCTTTCACACACATAACCAATCATCCATATGTCCACCTTCATTCACTCACAATTACCCAAGTTCACAAATGTCTCCACCACCAAGAGTGTCACCACCACCTCCACCAAATAACAACCACTCTCCATCATCATCACCTTCTGTTAGGAATATGAATATTCATCTGAAGACTCGGTCACCCCGAGTAATTATTAGTACATCATAGCTCGTAGGATTATTAGTAATATTATTAGTAGCTTAGTTATTATTATTAGTATAGTGGAGTGGGTCGGGTCTTTACCCTCTGTCAGCTCGCTCCACAGTCCACTAGGGACATATTATGTAATACTATAAATACTCCCTTCCCACCCATGGGAAGGGTTGGACCTTTCAAGCTAATCTAATATCATCTTATTTCTCTCTCTACAAAGGCTCCCAAACTCTCCTACCTCTCTCTAGAATCTTATTCATTCGATCCATATTAAGGCCTCAAACTAGTGTTTCTTGCATTGTGAATACCCTACAATTGGTATCAAGAGCCATGGTTAGGTCCATGAGAGTTGGTATTCACGGATTTGTGTAGTTTTTGAGGCTTTTTGTGTTCGAATTGACAAGTAACAAAAAATTCATTTTGTGCATTGTTTAGTGATTAGAAGTTGTTATACCTTGTACTTTCTAGCTTAGGAACAGTATAAGAGTGGTATTTGGTGCTTGGATTCACAGATCTAAGAATTGTGTGGTGATTTTAGGGTAATTCGTGGGTGTTTGTTGTTGTGTTCTTCGCAGCGGTTTGTGTACTTGGGACAAGTTCTTGGACTCGGTTTGTGTCACTTCGAAGATACGGTTTGTTTTATTACTTGTTTAGGCAAAAAGACAAAAGGCAGTGAAAGCGACGTGCTTGGGAGTTTGTGTCTACTCGGTTTGTCCCTCCAGCGTGTACTCGGTTTGTGTAGACGCGGTTTGTTTCTGAGAAGTCTACTCGGTTTGTGTCTACTCGATTTGTCCCTCCAGCGTGTACTCGGTTTGTGTAGACGCGGTTTGTCTCTGAGGAGTCTACTCGGTTTGTGTCTACTCGATTTGTCTCTCCAGCGTGTACTCGGTTTGTGTAGACGCGGTTTGTCTCTGAGGAGTCTACTCGGTTTGTGTCTACTCGATTTGTCCCTCCAGCGTGTACTCGGTTTGTGTAGACGCGGTTTGTCTCTGAGGAGTCTATTCGGTTTGTGTCTACTCGGTTTGTCTCTGCAGCGTGAACTCGGTTTGTGTCCTACGCGGTTTGTCCCAGCAGCGTGTACTCGGTTTGTGTCTACTTGAGTTGTCTCTGCAGCGTGTAGTCGGTTTGTGTCTTGGTGATTTTAGAAATTCCCGCGAAAGATTCAATTTCTCGGTTAAATCACAAGATCTGTAAAATCCCGTAGTTACTATGGCTACCACATCAAGCACATCATCAGAAGATATTCAAGCAGCAGGATCTGACACTCGTCCACCTATGCTAGATAGGACGGATTATGAGTCTTGGGCACAACGGATAAGACTTTACTGCTTGGGAAAAGATAATGGTGTTAACATTCTTAAGTCAATTGACGAAGGACCTTATCAGATGGGTACCACCAGAGACGTTGTTACAACTGGTGAAGATGGGACTGTAACTTGGGGCATCGACAGACCTAGAAACTACAATGATCTTAATGAAGAAGAAAAGAAGAGGTATGATGCTGATATTAGAGCCTCAAACATAGTCATTCAAGGTCTTCCAAAGGATGTATACAAGCTAATCAATTTTAACACTGAAGCCAAAGCTGTGTGGGACAACGTTAAAATGTTGTTGGCAGGGTCAGAACTCACAAAGGAAGATCGTGAGTCACAGCTGTATGATGAGTTCGAGCATTTCAAAATGAACCCAGGAGAGAATGTCACAGACTACTATGTGAGATTTCATAAGTTGGTGAATGATATGAGGATGATCAAAATGACTATGCCCAATATCCAACTAAACTCAAAGTTTGTGAACAATATGACTCCTGAATGGGACAGATTTGTGACTGCTGTCAAACTCAACAAAGGTTTAAGGGATACCAACTATGAACAGCTGTATGCATACCTGAAACAACATGAGAAGCATGCTGTCTATGATCGGGTGCTGAGAGAAAAGTTAAGTCCTTCAACTACAAATGATCCACTGGCATTCATGACAAATGTTCAACCAACAATCCAATCATCATCCAACCCAAGCTATCATCAACTTCATTCACAAGTACCTGCCATGAGCTCTCAACTTGACTCAGGCTACTCTCAGACCAACAAAATGATTGACAATCTCACCAATCAAGTTTCATTACTGGTTCAACAGTTTCAAGCATCACTCCCTCAGACCAACAATCAGTTAAGGAATTCATCCAACCCACGCAATCTAGCAATGGTGGAGGATGGGAAGATTGTGGTTCAGAATGTGCAAGGGAGAGCTGGTAGAAACATGGGTCGAGGTTATGTGCAGAATAGAGCAGGGAATGCCAATCAGGGGCAAGGGAAACAGATCAAGTGTTATAATTGTGGGGGGCTTGGACACATTGCTAGAAACTGCAATCAACCTAAACGTCCTCAGAACTCAGATTACTTCAAAGACAAGATGTTGTTAATGCAAGCTCAAGAGAATGGTGCTGTATTGGATGAGGAAGAGTTATTGTTCTTGGCAGGAGATGGAGGAAATACTTTTGATGAAGATGTGGATGAGAAACCTGTTCAGGATTTAGCACTTAATGATCCTAACATCTTCAAGGCAGATGACTGTGATGCATATGACTCTGATGTAGATGATGAACCTACGGCTCAAACAATCTTCATGGCTAACTTGTCTTCCCTGGTCTCATCTCCCCGTCAAACTGGTCCTTCTAATGCATCTGTGATATCTGAGGTACTCAAAATTTATGACACATATAATATTGTCGAAGGACAAAAGAATCCCGAAGAAGTACATCAGGCAGATGTTTCTGACTCAAGTAATGTTGACATGGAAAATAGCAATATTATTTCATATGAACAGTATTTGAATCACAACAACTCGCCTGATGTACCAAATGGTGAATCTTTTGTCAATAATGATGTTTGTGTGATGAGTAATGTATGTGCCTTAGATAATGCGGGTAATATAGATAATGCATGTGAGTGCCATGAGAACAAAGTGCCTGTCCCTAATGATAACTTGATCACTAGACTAAACATCTATAAAGAACAAGTGGCTATGTATGAACAGCGTGCTAAGTTTGAGCTTAATGATCGTGAGCAGAAATTAGAAGGTCAAATGAGTACACTTATTAAAGAGTCTAGAGTAAGAGAAGAAACATTAAAATTAGAGTTGAGTTCTTTGAAAAGTCAGCTAGAACAGTCTGTCAAACAGAAACAGGAAGCACAAAAGTGTGTTACTACACTTAAGCAAGAATTCAAACAAAAAGAAACAACTCTTTTAAATGATTTCTCTAGACTCAAGACGTTAAAAAATAAGCTTGAAGATAAGTTGTACACACAAAATCAAACCATACAAACTGCTCAAATGATTCATAAGCACAGAAAGTTGAGTGATAAGCATAGTAAAATCATGATAGGTGAACCTAAGTCAACCATCATTAGGGACATGAAAGTACTTCAACCAGCCCTATATGATGGCAATGTGATGCTTATGCCTATTCATGACCAACCTGAGCATATCTACACTAATGAAGAGGATGAGATAAGTGATAGAACGAGGGATAAAATGAATGAGAAAATGAGGGATCCCGAGTGCATAGCCAGACGAATAATAATCAAACCCCATGATTATTATGAGGAGAATCGTTTGACTGTGTTTGCTCCTCAAAAGAAGTTAACACCTGAACAGATATTTTGGAAACAAGATAATGAAAAACTTAAGGTAGAAAAACTTAAGGCCAACGCCCCCCTCATTAGAAAAGTTGCGTCCATAACGGTGTATCCTCCCAATACACCTAGGAATTTGGTGCCTTTGTCTCTTCCCACTGAATGCAAAACCTTTATTAGCTTATATGTGCTTTGGCAACTGTTTGCTGATTTCGATAAAACATGTAAGAAGAGAATCACACCCACTGGTATTACTGAGGGGGAAAGGTGTTTTGAACATGCAAAAAGGTGTTACTTAACTGAGGTCATGCCATTCTTTAAACTACTTAAAGAACACTTTGAAGGGTTGCAAACTGCCCTTAAAGCCGAAATAAAAGAAATGAAAGTAGTGTTTAAAGATATGGAAAATGAGGTGAATGAACATGCAATAGAACTTAAGAGTCGAGAGATTGAAAGAAAAAACATACTCATTACTAACGACAACTTGATTGCTAAATGTATTGCACAAGATGTATTTTACACTGTCACTGATTCTGCATTGTCTGCTTGTCAATTTAATGAGTATGCTATTGCGTTAAATGTCACCCAGAATCGTGTTGTTGAGCTTGAGGGGGAGAATTTAAAATTGCTTGAAAAAATTCAAAATGATGACCATGATAATATGGTTAAACGTTTTTCAAAATTGGAAGTTGAATATCTTAATTTGCAATTGAAATATCAACATTTAAATGAAAAACATAAAATATCAAATGACAAGACATCCTTGGATGCTCCTGAATTTGATACTTATTTTGAATTAAGCAAACGAGATGAGACAATTCAAGCTCACACGAACACGATTCGACTGCTGAGGGCCCAAATTGCCCAATTGAAATCCAACAAGTGTGAAGTATATGGCACCAATAAACCTTCGTCTTCAGATTCTCAGAATTTTCAATATCAAAACACCATAAATAAGTTACATTATGAAAATGAGTGTTATCGAGAAGAAAATTCAAAGGTTAAACAACATTTCAAAGAGTTATATGATTCTATTAAAGTTACAAGAAGCAATCACAATGATCAAATAACCTCTTTGACAAATGAAATTGAGAATCTGAAGGTTCGGGTGAAAGGTAAAATGCCATGCACCACTTGTAATTGTGATGCACCAAAGGCTACTGGTAGTAAAAAGTATGATGTTGATGTTGGGCGTATTCCGTTTAAGCTTAGAAATAACAGCTTTGCCCATCAAACATATCTCGATCATCTTAGAGAGGGCCTTGACACACTTCGTGAGGTAGTTGAAGAGGATAGGGCTGATAAGCCACTTGATAGGGCAGTTGTCTATGCTTGCAAACTCACGAAAAGGATTCAGGAAAACTTAGAATATGCCATAGGCTCAATTCCTAAGTTTAGCTGCCATAGAGATAGATTTGTTGCATCATCATCCAATGTTGAGAACAAGCATGTAGCCTTTGATCTACCACCTAAAACATCAGAACCCAACACATCATTATTAGGAAGGCATGTGACAGAAAAACAAACTAATGTTACCTTCGATGCTTCTACAGGAGTAAAAAGTGACACCCAAGCTGGCGGGTCAAGGTCTAGAGGAAATGCAAGAAAGGATAGGACTGCGCCAGCTAAGAATGATCACTTGAAGAATGTAGAAGCCCAACCTAGAAACAATAAGTTTGCAATGAGTAGGATGAATCGTGTTGATTCTAGTATCAAAAGTACTGTAATTAATTCGAATTCTAATGCTATCTGTAAAACATGCGACAATTGTTTAATTTCTGCTAATCATGATGAATGTGTTGTGTCTTTCTTGATGTCTTCTGCATCATCCCATGTTAAGAATGATAGGATAACTGAAGCATGCAAAAAGGTTTGGAAAGCAACAGGAAAAACATTTGCTAGCATAGGCTATCAATGGAGACCCACTGGAAGGAAATTCAATTTAGGAAAACTGTGCACGTTACCTAAAATGAATAAGCATAAAATTGTGAATGTTAAGGAATGGAGACCCACTGGAAGGAAATTCAATTTAGGAAAACAGAGATCATTACCTAAAATGAATATGCATAAAATTGTGATGAATAAGGAATGGAGACCAACTGGTAGAATCCTGTCTTTAGAGTCACAATGCCTTCCATCTAGGTCTTGTCCTGCCTCTAGTTCTGTCTCCTCAGTAAAGACAGTAGCATCTGTGAAATCTGTGGTTCCTGAATATGTGTGTGCTGACCAAATGGACCCCAATTGCACTTGGGGATCCACATTTTTCAGTTATCCATTGTTGTCTGGTTTCAAATGCAGGTCGTACAAATCGTCCTGTGGTATTTGGACTCAGGCTGCTCAAAACATATGACTGGGGATCGCTCGCGGCTCAAGAACTTCGTGAAAAAGTTTATCGGGACAGTTAGATTTGGGAACGACCACTTTGGTGCTATTATGGGTTATGAAGATTATGTGTTTGGTAACAGTGTAATCTCAAGGGTATATTATGTGGAAGGACTAGGGCACAATCTGTTTTCTGTGGGTCAATTTTGTGATTCAGATCTGGAAGTGGCTTTCAGAACGCATACATGTTTCGTCAGAGAATTGGATGGTATAGATCTCCTCAAGGGCAGTCGGGGCACCAATCTATACACCATATCGATTGAAGAAATGTTGAAGTCCTCTCCCATATGCTTGCTTTCTAAAGCCTCTAAAACAAAATCATGGCTGTGGCATCGTCGTTTGAACCACTTGAACTTCGGTACCATTAATAATCTTTCCCGTAAAGATCTTGTTAGAGGGATGCCCAGACTGAAATATGAGAAAGATCATCTCTGCTCTGCATGTCAACTAGGTAAAAGCAAGAAACAAACCCACAAGCCCAAAACCATCAACACCAACTTGGAAGTTCTTCATACCCTCCACATGGACTTGTGCGGTCCAATGAGAATACAAACCATAAATGGAAAGAAGTACGTTCTGGTGATAGTAGATGATTATTCTCGGTTCACATGGGTAAAGTTTTTGAGAACCAAGGACGAAACTCCAGAGGTTATCATTACACTGATAAAACAGCTGCAAGTAAGGCTCGACAAAACTGTCAGAATCATCCGCACTGATAATGGTACTGAGTTTGTTAACCAACAACTCCGTAATTTCTATGAAAGTATTGGCATCACACATCAGAAAAGTATCCCTCGCACTCCTCAACAGAACGGAGTGGTTGAACGAAGGAACCGTACTCTGGTGGAAGCTGCAAGAACTATGCTTATATTTTCAAAGGCACTGATGTTTCTCTAGGCAGAGGCTATTGCAACAGCATGTTACACCCAAAACCGATCCCTAATTCATCCTGTTCATGAGAAGACTCCCTTCGAGTTAATTCATAACAAGAAACCAGATCTCTCTTTTCTCCGTGTGTTTGGTGCACTTTGCTATCCAACTAACGATAGTCAAGACTTGGGAAAGTTAAGAGCTAAAGCAGATGTAGGTATTGTTATTGGATATGCACCAGACAGTAAAGGGTATCGAATCTTCAATAAGAGAACCCGTAAAATCATGGAAACCATTCATGTTACGTTCGATGAGCTGAGTGAGCAACCTGCTTCAGGACAAATTAGTTCTGGACCCGATCTTAACCTTTTGTCACCTGGACCCATTAGTTCAGGACTTGTACAAAATTCCACGCCTGCAGATTCTTATGTGCCACCTACATGTGAGGAGTTGAAGAAGTTATTCGATCCTATGTTTGATGAATACTTTGAGCCAACGAATGGAACCATCCCGAGCGAACCTGCTATACTTCCTATGACTGAGGTTCAAGCCCCACAAGGTTCAGAAGGCCCTACAGCTTCAGTATCAGTCAGTCACAATGCTCCAGCTGCCAGTCAATCGCCTTCGTCATCAAACGCTCAAACTTCTCCAGTAATACAAGAATCTTCAGATAATAATTCATTGGAAGTTAATCCTTTTGCTCCTGTTGATGAGGTTCCTTTTGAAAACATATTTGCTCCTGAACATACATCAGACACATCCTCACTTGAAGAACACAGCACTGCTACATCTGTTCACAACCCTCAACCTCACGACCATCTCAGAAAATGGACCAGTGATCATCCAATCGACAACATCATAGGCAATCCCTCACGTCCAGTATCCACACGTAATCAACTAGCCACTGATGCACTATGGTGCTTCTTCAATTCCGTACTGTCCAAAGTCAAACCAAAAGATGCCAAAGAAGCAATGACTAAAGATTGCTGGTTCCAGGCTATGCAGGATGAAATCCATGAATTTGATCGACTTGAAGTATGGGAATTAGTGCCTCCTCCAGAGCTTGCAATGATCATTGCTTTAAAGTGGATCTTCAAAGTGAAGCTTGATGAGTATGGTGATGTGTTAAAGAATAAGGCACGGCTAGTTGCTAAAGGGTTCAGACAAGAAGAGGGCATTGATTTTGAAGAATCGTTTGCTCCGGTTGCTAGAATTGAAGCTATAAGAATATTCCTGGCAAATGCTGCTAGTCGAAATATGATAGTCTACCAGATGGATGTCAAAACGGCATTCTTGAATGGTGACTTAAAGGAAGAAGTTTATGTGAGTCAACCAGAAGGATTCGTGGATACTGAACATCCTACTCATGTTTACCGCTTGAAGAAGGCTCTTTATGGGTTAAAACAGGCGCCAAGGGCATGGTACGATACATTGTCCAAGTTCCTCCTAGTGAACGGATTCTCCAAGGGTGTTGTTGATCCTACACTATTCACCAGGAAGTCAAGAAACCATCTACTACTAGTTCAGATCTATGTAGATGATATCATCTTTGCTTCAACAGATCCTAGTGAATGTGATAGTTTTTCAAAAGAGATGAATTCCAAGTTCCAAATGTCTATGATAGGAAAAATGTCATTCTTCTTAGGATTACAAGTTTCTCAAAGTCCCGGTGGCATATTCATTAATCAATCCAAATACGCCAACGAGATCTTGAAAAAGTTTGGATTTTATTCAAGTGAACCTGTTGACACTCCCATGGTTGATAGAACGAAGCTGGATGAAGATCCTTCAGGGATTCCAGTAGATATAACAAAGTATCGAAGCATGATTGGATCTTTGATGTACATCACGGCTAGCAGACCAGATCTTCTGTTTGCTGTGTGTATGTGTGCTCGGTATCAATCCAGACCAACCAAGAAGCATGTTGAAGCAGTGAAAAGGATCTTTCGATATCTTCAAGGCACGGTTCATATGGGTCTCTGGTATCCTAAGGACACTGCAATGGAGTTAACGGCTTACGCGGATGCTGATCATGCGGGATGTCAAGACACTCGTCGAAGTACTTCAGGAGGAGCTCAGTTTTTAGGGGAAAAGTTAGTCAGTTGGTCGTCTAAGAAGCAGATGAGTACTTCCATATCATCTACTGAAGCTGAGTACATTGCCATGTCTGCTTGTTGTGCACAAATCCTTTGGATGCGATCACAACTTTCGGACTATGGATTCTCATACAACAAAATTCCCCTATATTGCGACAACAAAAGCGCCATTGCTCTTTGTTGTAACAATGTTCAGCACTCCAGGTCAAAACACATCGACATCAGGCATCACTTCATCAGGGAACAGGTGGAAAAAGGAATTGTGGAACTATACTTCGTGAGGACAGAGTTTCAGTTAGCTGACATCTTCACCAAGGCCCTTCCAAGAGAAAGGTTTCAGTTTATTCTCCCACGCCTTGGCATGAAAAGCATGACTCCTGAAACCCTCAAGTGTCTTCAGGAAGAAAAGGAGGAGTAAAGGATTGTCTTCTTATATCCTTGTACATAGTTGTATATATCTTAAATCAAAAAAGAAAAATACAAAAATATAAAACCTATAAAAACCATAAAAATCAAAAAAATCAGAAAATACCAAAAATAGTCCTACCTAGGCATGTCTTCTGTTTATCGATAACATTTACGGATCTAGAAATGTCATTCAACAATGGAACGGATTCTTAAATGAAGCTCGAGCAGAAGTTATACTAATCAGTTAAAACATGTCTTAATGGCTTGCAGTTACTTCATACTGCAACCCGCGCTATACAATGGGGAAAGCATGTCGCCAAAAAGACAGCTGTTCCTCCAACCGGGTGATGTTCACCTGGGCATGGATTACTATACATCCATGTTTCCCCGACTTGATGTATGTTTCAGTGCGTCTTGTCGTGTATAAGAAGAGAAGTCTTCTTTTTCATCAAGACTCTTTATCTTATTTGATTCTTCTAGAGAGTCTTGATGTTACACAAGGTGGTAAATTGAAGTAAAATTTTCACAAATACTTATCGCTTAATTGAATGACTACAGCTCTTTGAATAGAATATGGGTCATTAATTAAGGGGGAGAGTACTTGTTCAAATTTTTGACACCTTGCCAAATTTGTGCAACATCAGCAGTGACACTCTCTCGTGGTTTAAGGGGGAGTATAGTATGCTCCTAAATCAGAATACATTTAAACCTGACCACATTTTCTCCCAAATTTTCTAAACTTATTTAAATCACTTGGGATCACAAATCTCAAGTGGTTTGAAATTTTTGATCGGGGGAGAGAATGTGATTTAAATAGGAAATTCTGATAAAATGTGATAATTTGGATGTTAATGTATGCCCTCCCGTATGTGCTAAACCACTTTGTATATCAAGGCACATATTGAGGGGGAGCAAAAATGTTTTGGTCATAAAAGCAAGCTCTTCCATATGTGCTAAAATCTTTCTTATATCAATGCACATATTGAGGGGGAGCAAATGGTTTTAACAAAACAATGGACTTGGCATCTCACGTGAGCAAGGCTCAGACTTCACCAAAGAATTGACGAAACTTGAATTGCCATCAATCGAAAGGATACGTCTTGGTCGGGTAATAATTTCAAGCTGGTCTAACCAGTGATGTAAGCGTGTCTCGAAAGAGATGTATCTGAGTAGAGTGTACCGTTTCGAGAAACTTTCTGTGGACTTGACCAGGCCGGGTAATAATTTCAAGCTAGTCTAACTAGTGATGTAAGCGTGTCTCGAATCGGTCATGTTCACTGAAAGTTGATCAATTCAAAAAGTGCGAGCTCTACCTAACATGTGCAAATTTATAAAACTATCACTCGAGCACATGTTGAGGGGGAGCATTTGAAAAATATAAAACTCTCAAGTGTTTGCAAAAATGTGTTTCGAAATCATGAACACTTTGAGAGATTTTTCAAAGATTTGGTTTGGCAATTGTGGAAGAATACCAAAGACCTACCATTTTAATTAATGTATGGAGTTATAAGGATGGTTAGGTTAGGCTCAAGTTCCCACGATCCCGCCAGAGCCGAAGGGATCTACCCAGGGACAATCTACTAGTTAGTGTAGAAGTCCTTAGGTATGATTAAAAAGGAGAAAAGAGGATAAGGGAAAAGTGCCGACTGAGATGGAGCTAGTACTGGAACAAACCCAACAAGGTACTAGTAAGGAAGTCTCGGTAAGCACTGAAGGGGTTGAAGAATGAAAAAGAATTGTAAAGATAAAGGGTGAAAAGAAAGAAGCCCTCCTTACAACTTAGGCAGAAACTGGGTCAATACATATGCTGTCAGAATCACTTAGTTGATTGCTGGCATTGAAGACAAAGTATCATGGACCCAGTGATACGCTGCACAACCCTCCCTAGCCACTCAAGGTCCCTCAAAGGACTCTTGTTTCATTTGTCACGGAGTTCAATACATTCCTATCGTCTTTCTCACTCCGAGTTAGATGATATTGAAAAGGTGGCAGTTCTCTCCAGCCTCCGATCACCAAATCAAAATGCACAATTGAGTCTAGAGCCAAGAGATTCACAATAAGATCTCATAGGAACACGGATAATTACTACTCTGGTTGTTCATCATTAAGGACACCAGTTGTAAACTTAAGAGTCCTACGCAGATCTTAGCAATCTGCCAGAACATTTATGAGAGAATTTACAAATGTAATTCTCAATGATTGAATGGAAATTCCTGCCAGGGTCAACATCAAGCAGCCCTGAAAGCAGGTCACTTCGGTAATTCCTCGTGGATTACGCTTAGTGGTCGCGACGGTTTCAACCGGTCTACAGTCGTGGAGTGATCTCCAGCGACTCACCTAATCGTTGATTTACTACGGTAAAATCTTAAAAAGCCCTCTGTGGGTTTTCGATTAGGAACGGTCTTGGTAAGGATTAGAGAGAGTTTTCACAATATGTTGTTGACTATCTCGAAGTCCAAACTTGTAAGTACCGGTCGAATTATTGCTAACTGTCGTATGCAGGAACTTCTGGCGATTGTAGCTGTGGAATGCTGTAGCTGGTTGCTGTTGTAGCTGGTTGCAGAAAAGATGCCAATCCATCACCACATGTTCGCTCACACCACATCATCATCAAAGAAGTCATGATCAACCTAAAAGACCTTCAACACAGCTTATGCTAACTCTGATGCTGAAGATCATGACACCATATCGTGTGAGCATGTCGGCTCTAAGTATATTTCATCACATGGAGTCTTACTACTGAAAGATGACTTGAAGACTCAAGTGGGATGACACTTTCAAAGATTACTCAAAGTTCATCCAAGACAAAAGAGAAGTCATCTGAAGATCACGGATGTTTGCACAACAATCTATGATTTTGAAGAATCAATGGTTACGAGCTATGATGTCAAGATCCAAAGAAGAAGTGCTGAAATTCAGAACATTACTTCTGGGGTGACCTCCCTTAGGGGGAGATTGTTAGGAATATGAATATTCATCTGAAGACTCGGTCACCCCGAGTAATTATTAGTACATCATAGCTCGTAGGATTATTAGTAATATTATTAGTAGCTTAGTTATTATTATTAGTATAGTGGAGTGGGTCGGGTCTTTACCCTCTGTCAGCTCGCTCCACAGTCCACTAGGGACATATTATGTAATACTATAAATACTCCCTTCCCACCCATGGGAAGGGTTGGACCTTTCAAGCTAATCTAATATCATCTTATTTCTCTCTCTACAAAGGCTCCCAAACTCTCCTACCTCTCTCTAGAATCATATTCATTCGATCCATATTAAGGCCTCAAACTAGTGTTTCTTGCATTGTGAATACCCTACACCTTCCACTCAACACTTGAAGTTCATTGAAGAACTCAAGGAAGCCCATGAGCTTAATGCTCTCCTTGCTTTGTACCTTGCTCAAAGCAACTTAGACCCATCACCATCCATCTCACCTGTTGATACAAAAGTTGGGCGTTCCTTGATTCCGTACCAATTCGATCTTAATGCTTGAGACCTGCGCACTAAGAAAATAGAAAAACACCGTTAGGCTTATCGTGGGATTGTCTCCCACGATTATCCTCCGGCGTGAGAGTAAGTAATCGGTTATAGGGTTTGTAGAAGAGTTAGGGTTTGTAAATCGTACCTTTGTGAGGGTTGAGATGCCCTCTATATATGGACACGAAATCCTTCTTGGTTTCGTGTTCCCCAATCTTCGGTCTATCCCGCGTAGGGCGGTTAGGCAATATATATCCCATAAATAGAAGATATATCATCGCAGCCATAAATAACGTTGGGTTTGGGCCATCGTGAGCCCAAACCGTTATCGCAATAGCCCATATCGTGACGGGCTAGAGTCCATTCGTGATGGACTTAAGTATGGGCCGGGTTCGTGACCCGAATACGGACTATACGTCATCATGTCCCCCCAGTCTAGTGTGCGCAATGCGTGATTGCGGGTACTAGACTAACAACATAAAAAAAATATATTCCTCGATGCGTAGCGGGGAAGCTTTAAGTATTTCCCGCCAAGAGTAGCGAGTTAACCTAGTCCAAGTATCTTCTTCGAAAATCGTGTGTGGTGGGTGAAAAAGTGCTTTACCTTTTGAGTTCCCAACCGTACGATTAGAGCAAGTGGGGTACACATGTCGTGCATCCACGAATATGTGTACCCTATATAAAGTGAAGCCGTCATTTCTCTGTGGCTACCACAGTAAAAAAAATCATCACTCTTCGCCATTGTTAAACCTTCAAGAAACAATTAAACAAAAGCGAAGATAGTAGCGCGTGCGCCGATAATAGGTACCATGGTTCTTCAATTATCTGAGATTAGTTCCGATATATCTGAGGATGAACTTCGTCAGTTCACCTCAGACTACTATATCCCTCTCGCATTGCATCCGGTAGTTCCGGCCGCAAATGCATCAATAGCGAATTTCCCGCAAGGGAAGGTGGGGGTTTATACGCGCTTCTTCGAATTTACGAACCAGCGTGTTCCCATTTCCCTGTTTTTGTGCGATATCTTAAACCATTATCGCTTGCACATCTCGCAACTGCACTGTATAGGTGCGGCGAAAGTTACCAATTTTGAGGTAAATTGTCGCCTGTTGGCGATTGAACCGACAGTGCATCTATTCCGCGCGTTTTACCACACTTCGTGGTTGAACGGGTGGGTCACTTTTGCTAAGCGCGCGGGGTCTCTGCAGTGTTATGCAAAGAAATTAGACGCACTAAGGGTATGGAGGGAAAAAATTTTCTGGATTGATAGTGCATTTTTTCCTTGGGTATATGAGTTTTATACTCAAGAATCGTTGCCGAGAGATGAGCGCCCAGACCCCGGATTGTATAATGTTGCGGATGCGGATACGATAAACACCAATCGCATACCTATTGAACCGTATCCTGAAGAATTTCTGGTGCACATGGGCATCAGTCGCAACTACTTTGGTAGTCCAGAAGAGGTGCCAACATTTTTGGATGGAAATAGCCGGGGTGGGTGCTTGTCTCTTCCTTCCTCTTCACTTAGTAGTTGTAAGCATTCTACCCTTTGTAGCTTTTCTAACACTTTTGCTATTTGTTTGTTGCTTTGTTGCGCAGAGATGGACCTGTTTGATGTTGTTCGCTTGGCGAAGCCTACAAAGGTGATCGTAGGGGTGCGCCCGCTAAGAGATGGGGAGCAGCCATTGCTTCAGGCTACTGCAGGGCGCACAATGGTGATTGCGCAGGAGGAGATAGAGGAGACAGAGGAGACAGAGGAGATGGGGGAGGTCCCCGCAGGTGTCACTATGGCGACTCCTCTGCGCAGCTTTCCCTCTGCTGAGTCACAGATCCCTGTTGAGTTGTTGCATGTAGACTCATCAGGGAGTGCTATGGACGAGTCTGGAGATGAGGGCTTGGTGCGGAAACGCAAGAGGGCGTCTGGTGATGATGGCGCAGGGACATCAAGTAAGCGCCCTGCGCTTATTGTCGAGCGTCCTGCCGAAGAGGATGCGTCATCGCATAAGACTCCTCCTCCCACGTAAGCATTTGTGTCTTTAGATCTTCAGTCCTTTATTACGCTATTAGTATTATAGAGTAACTTTGTTATTTGCGTGTAGGGCTGAGACTGCTGTTGATGATGATGCGCATGTGGAGAGTTCGCCCCCCAAGACTGATGTTGGTGATTTTTGGCCTGAGAGTCCAGTGGATGAGGGAAAATCTGCTGGAGATGCGCCAAGGAGTAGCCTTCTTGAGGAGTTGGCGTTGTCTGCTGCGCACCAGGCTTCATTGGTGGTGCGGCTACAGGCTGAGTATGCTGGTGAGAGCAGCCTGGTTGCTCAAAGGGATAAGGAAATTGAGCTTCTAAGGGCGCAGTTGGCTGAGGCGCAGGCTGAATTGAGAACATCCGCTATGTATGACCAGAAGGTTGCTGATGAGAAGATGTTGCTCATGTCTGATCTGGCTAAAGAGCGCACTGCAGCGAAAGAGTACAAGGCCTCCTGCCTTTGGGCCATGAGATATATGGAGCTGAATAAGGGGAAGCTCATGTCTGATTTGGATGAATTCCGCAAGGCTGTGCAGAGTTTGCTGGATAGTCAGGAGAGTAAGCTGCGCAAGCTCAGCATAGAGTATGATGAAGAGTTGTATCCTCATTTGGTGTCGACTATAGCTGAGCGCAGGTGGCTTATCAGCCATGGTCTGCGTCTGGCCGCCATGACCACGCTGGAGTCTCGAGAGGTTAAGGAGTCCTTCGGGAATGTGGTGCAATGTGCTCTCGCGCGTGGTAAGGCGGAAGCGGTAGAGGAACTGTGCGCAGCCAAGGTTCTGGCGATGCCTCCCTCAGAAGTGCCTGGTTATAATGAGAATGCTTATGGCGAGCTTGTTTCTACTATGGAGAGGTTAAAACTTTTTGAGCTTCCTCATATAGCGCGAATGGAGCGTGACCAGGACTTCCCTATTAGTGTGATTATGGAGGGTTTGACTTTGGCTAGACATTCATCCGAGGATGCTGAGGAGCAGCTTGATTATTTTTTGAAGCCGGATGTGTCGCAGCTACAGGTGCCTATTTTCGCTCGCCCTCGTGATATCCTAAACCCTTTTGCTCTTGAGAAAGAAATTCCGTTGAAGACATCTTTGGAAGCTCATGAGATGAGGCTTGCCAAGAAGAGGGGTCAGAAGGGGAAGGCTATCTTGTGTGGTCTTGGCGCAGCCCATATTCCTAGATCTGACGGGGTGCCTGTTAGCGTACCAACAGTAGCGCCCAGGGATGCTGAGTTGTTACAGATGCTTACAGATGCTGGTCGTGTGGCGCACCAGGCCGGTAGCTCAGGGCTAAGGCGTACTCGTAGCATGTCTTGGTAGTCTATGTGTAGTGGTATTTTGTTATATGTCCACTTTTTCCTTGTACATATGCTTGTTGGATGTGTACTTTTGATGAACTTGGTATAATGAAGCGTTGATTTTGAATAATACCATTGTATGCATATTATATCAAATTTGGCTATGGTTATAACGTTTGTACTTAGGTATTTTATCTTTGCATAAAAGATGTCTAAGAGTCAAATTGCTTGTATAAACATATTTGAAGAAAGTTTACAAGGATTCATAATCACTTATACTTATCTTGTATGAAACTTATGACATAGTCGTGTATGGCATGGTTGTATATAACATAATTGTTTATGGAATTTACAAGTTGCTGTGTACTCATCGTGGGGTGCACAAGTGTATGGATTGCAGCGTGCTACTAAGACCATACTAAGGGGTTAGTTGTCTTAACTCCTAGATTGTTAAACGCGCACAGTGTGCATTGATGTGTATCCGTCGTGGGGTACGCATGGAACTTACTCCAACGTCTTGAGAATAAGGTGTTTAACAAGGATGCGTGATCCGGTGTTGATGGGTTTGCAACCCTCTTACTCAACGAGTCATTTGTTAGGTTTACTCATCCTTTTACCATTGTGGGTTTTTAATTAGTGCATGAACGCCATGTAGGCAAAAGATAATATAATAAACAATATTGAGGCATAAATTATATGTAAGCAATAAAGTAAAGTGTGTCACGGAGTTAGCTAGAAACCGCAACATTTTATTTAATACTTGCAAGTTTTTGTAAAAAAGATAAAGAAACATTTGTCTAAATGAAACAAAGAATGTAAATACACTGACACTTATTTGGCACTTACTAAAGTGCGTGTGTGTCCATGCCTTGGGTCGTAACCTTTCCTAAAGATAGCATCTCTTGAGATTGCAGATATTCCATGTGCGTTGTAGCTCACGGCCTTCCATGTCGCGCAGCTTGTACGCGCCTTGTCCTAGTGCTTCAATGACCTCATAGGGTCCTTCCCACTTTGGTCCAAGTTTACCTGTATCTTCTGCGTGGCTTGCATCATTAGCGCGGTACACAAAGTCGCCAGGTCTGAATGAGGTGCTTCGAACTTTAGCATCGTAGTATCCTTTCATCTTTGACTTGGTTTTTGCCTCTCGTATGGCTGCGCGCTCGCGCCTTTCCTCCAGTAGGTCCAAATCTATCCGTCGTTCATCGTCATTGGTCGCGACATTAACTTCCGCGGTGCGGATAGTTGGCATCCCAATTTCAGCTGGTATGACAGCTTCTGTCCCGTAGACAAGGGAAAAAGGAGTCTCTCCATTACTAACCTTGATTGTTGTGCGATGCGCCCATAAGACATGCGATAATTCATCCACCCATCTTCCTTTGTGTTTGTCCAGGCGCGCTTTAATTCCTTCGCCTAAACTGCGATTTGCGCGCTCAACTAAACCATTGGTTTGTGGGTGTTTGACTGATGCGAAGTGTTGTGTGATATTTAACTCCGCGCACCAGTCTTTGAACGGGTTATCACGGAATTGTTTTCCATTGTCCGAAACGATTTCCCCAGGTAATCCAAAGCGGCATACAATATTTTCCCAAACAAATCGTTTTACTTGGTTCCTGTGATTGTCGCAACTGCTTTTGCCTCAATCCACTTAGTAAAGTAATATATTGCCACAATAAGGAATTTCAGTCCTCCTGCTGCGACAGGGAAGGGACCCGCGATGTCAATGCCCCACTTATAGAATGGCCATGGAGAAGTAATAGGCGTTAGCTCTTGTTGTGGTCTGCGCGGGATGGGTCTGTGAACTTGGCAGTCATTGCACTTCCTTATTACATCGCGCGCATCCTGGTGCATAGTAGGCCAGTAGTATCCTGAGCGCAATGCGCGTGCTACGACGGACCGTGGTCCTGAATGCATACTGCATGAACCAGCGTGGATCTCTCGGAGTACGTAATCTGCCTGAAGAGGTCCAACGCATCGAAGCCATGGTTGTAGGAATGAGCGTCGATATAGGATACCATCTCTAAGTTCGAACCTCTGCGCTGCGCGCCGTATCCGTCGAGCATCCTTCTGCTCAGCGGGCAAGTTGCCCTTGCTTATAAAGTCGATAATAGGAGTCATCCATGTAGGATTCTCTTCCTCTATTACCGTGGATATCTCCATCTCCGAGATGGATTTATTCTTTAGGATCTCCACTAAAACTTGTTTTGACAAGTGCGCGAAGCTGGTGGATGCGATCTTACTTAGCGCATCCGCTTTCTTATTCTCGCCTCTAGGAATTTGCTTAATTGTAAACCTGTCGAAGCCTTGTATTAGCGATTTGGTTTTGTCGAGATATTGGACCATGTTATCCTCTTTAGCCACATACTCGCCCAACACATGGTTGGCTACCAATCGGGAGTCTACGTTTGCTTCTAGGTTACGTACACCCATTCGGTTTGCAATGCGTAATCCAGCGATTAGGGCTTCATATTCTGCCTCGTTGTTCGTGGCTGTGAATTCAAAACGCAGTGCGTAAGTGAATTCCATTCCTTCTGGGTTAGTGAGGATAAGGCCAGCGCCCGATCCATCCACGCATGAAGATCCATCTGTGAACAAGACCCATGGTTCTTGTAATTCTACCTTGCTCGGTGAGGGTGCGTCATCGGTATCTGGTTTTTCGATGATGAAGTCTGCTAGTATCTGCCCTTTAACCGCAGTGTGTGGTCTGTACGAGATGTTATACTCTCCTAATAGCACACTCCATTTTTGTAATCGGCCCGATGCGTCAGGTTTAGAGATAACTTGTTTGATAGGTTGGTCGGTAATTACTGCTATTGGGTGCGCTTGAAAGTATCTGCGCAGTCTTTTGGCAGCAAATACTAACGCCAAAACCAACTTCTCCATTGAGCTGTAGTTGATCTCTGTCTTTTTGAGTGCTTTACTTACAAAATACACTGGTGTTTGCACAGAATTCCTATCCGTCAGTAGGACTGCGCTGATCGCTCCTTAGGTGGCGGATAAGTAGATGATTAACTCCTCCCCTGGTCGGGGTGCGACTAGCTTAGGAAGCGCTGCTATATGTTGCTTAAGCTTGGTGAAGGCTTCTTCCGCCTCCGCAGTCCACCGGAAGTCTCCCTTTTTAGTGCACTTCTTGAGTGTTTTGAATAAAGGAAGTGACTTATCCGCTGATTTGGACAGGAATCTGTTCAAACCGGCTAGCTTTCCATTTAGAGATTGAACTTCTTTCAACGTGCGCGGTGAAGGAAGTTGGAGGACAGCGTCTGTCTTTTCTGGGCATGGCTTAATGCCATCTGGTTCTATCAGATATCCCAAGAACATTCCTTCTGTAGCACCGAAAGTGCACTTCTTGGGATTTAACTTCATGTTGATCGCCCGTAGCGTTCTAAATGTTTCTTCTATATCGCGCACCACTTCGTCCTCAGTATGGCTTTTTATGACAAGATCATCCACATAAACTTCTAAGTTGCGGCCCACTTGCTTTTCGAATGCATTATCTACCAATCGCTGGTAGGTGGCGCCCGCATTCTTCAGGCCAAAAGGCATCTTTATGTAACAGTAGACCCCTTGGCTTGTGTGGAAAGATGTTTTTTCCTCGTCTTCCTTGGCCATTTGGATTTGGTGGTACCCTTTGTATGCGTCCAAGAAACACTTAAAGGGATATCCACACAACGATTCCACTTTCCAGTCTATCTCTGGTAGTGGGTAGCAGTCCTGTGGACATGCTTTATTAAGGTCAGTAAAGTCCACACACATTCGCCAACTGCCATCGCTCTTTTTGACCATCACTGGGTTGGAGAGCCAATCGTGGTAATAGACTTCCCGCATGATGCCAGCGTCCACAAGTTTGTGTACTTCTTCTAGTATGGCTTTTGCGCGCTCTGGAGCCTGGCCGTGCTTTTTCTGCCTTACTGGTGAATATCCTTGTCGGATTTGTAACTTGTGTTCTGCTATCGATCGTGGTACGCCAGTCATGTGTTTTGGTTCCCAGGAAAAGATATCCAGATTCCTCTGTAAGAGTGCGCACACAGCTGCTCTGCCTTTGTCAGACAGCGATCCTCCGATTGATACTTCTTGCTCTGGGTAATCAGGGTGAATTGCGACCTTCAAATTTGGGACTTTAGCTGCGCTCTGTTCTGGGACGTGCGTCGTCTCACATGTAATCGTGTTACATTCTTCTGGTGGCGCAGTGTTGTTGTAAATGGCAAGGTTGCAAAAATCGCGAATCGGTAGTCGGGCGGTCGACCACCTTGTAGCTTGTAATCAGTCTAGGCGGGATTAATCAGTGATTAATCGGATTGGCATTACTGACAAATTTTAGTTATTTCCGGCAAGTTTTGTGTATTTCCGGTGAGTTTTAGGTATTTCTGGCAAGGTACTTTCTAAAAAACAACTTGTAATAGACTTAAACAGTAACTATAAGTGATCAAAATAAGTTTACAGTGAGTTTTGGGTACTTCCGGCAAGATTTATAGGTTTCCGGCAAGTTTGACCACCATTGACCGCCGTTGATCGCCGTTGTCCATGGTTGACCTATTTGTTTGACCCAGTTACATAAATCGGCAAGGTTGGTGGCCTTGTAGCACCTAATCGGCGATTAATCGGCCTTGTTAACCTTTTTTTGCAACACTGGTAAATGGTGACAATGCCACCTTCTACTGGGAATTTGAGCATCCCATGCGCTGTGGATGGTACCGCGCGCAACGCTGAGATTCCTGACCTTCCAATGATGCCATTGTATGGCGAAGGGGATTTGATCACCATAAAGTTCATCCAGGCTGTCGTGGAGTGTTCCTTGTTACCGACAGCAACTAGTAAGCGCAGTTGCCCCATAGGCCATATCTTCTCTCCTGTAAAGCCAGTAAGTGCAGTCGTGGCTGGACTTAACTGTCTTTGTATCTCAGGACGCAATCTCTTGAAGCAATGTTCATACATTATATCCGCTGATGCGCCCCCATCGACATACATGCGGTGGATGTCGTGACCCCCCGCATTTATTTCAATGGTAAGTGGTTCTGCCACTGCGTTGTCCGCAGTCAAGGTGGGGAAGGAGATTTCGCTTCCATGAGAGAATTTCTGGCTCACTTTTTGCCTAATCTTTCGCTGCCATGATTGTATCATGAAGATAGTGTCAGCTTTTTCCTTAGGCGCTTCCTTCTTGCCTCCGGTTCTCTGCTTGTCTTTCCCCTCCTTAATATTTTTAACGAGGTGGTCCAACCTGCCTTCTTTCACTAGTTTCTCGATTAGTTGGCGTAACTGGACACACTCATTAGTGGTATGGCCCTTCTGCGCGTGATACTCGCAGTATCCGTTCCCTACGCGCCGATCCTCAGGGGTGCGCATAGGTGGGGGTCTTGGAAAATTCGCACCTTCCGTCGCGAATATCTCCTTTGGAGTTTTTGTTAATGGGGTGTACTTGTCGTTTCCCCTTCCGCCCCCTTAGGTGCGATAACTTTTGTTACGATTGCCACTCTGGTCATTGGATTGTCTCCTTGACTCTTCTTGTGACCTATGGTTCGAGTAGCCTTTCTTGCTATCCGCAGCGGCCGCTTCTCCTTGGACGAAGGACCTCGTGCGCTTCATGAGTTCGTCAAAGGTTAGGGGAACCTTATCGTTTAACTTTTTAATCAAATCTGGGTTATTGATTGCATTCATAAAACCCGATATTTTTAGTATCTCTGGGCACGCCTTGACTTGCATGCATTCGTCCTTAAAGCGTTCCATGAAAGTGCTTGTGGATTCCCCTTGTCGCTGTTTAACCCTAGCGAGTTCGACAGGGTTTTTGGCGCACTTCTTCCTTTGAGTAAAGTTTAAACGAAACGCCTTGTGCAACTCTTCAAACCCACCGATGCTTCTGCGTGGAAGCTTACTAAACCAGTTGCGCGCATTCCCTACTAATGTAGAGTTGAACATATGGCACCACACAGGTTGTGGCCAATTTTCGATAGTGGCTGCTGATTCGAAAATTTTTAGGTGATCATCAGGATCACCTGTCCCATCATATGTTTTGACGTTAGCAGGCATGCGCCTTTTCTTATTCTCCGAAAAATCGCTGATGCGCCTAGTAAACGCATCAACCTTTTGGCGACGCCAGGGAAGAGACATGTCTTCATCTTCCTGGTCGCGGTATTTCCCTCTTGATTTCCAGTGTCCAGTTTCTTTGTCCTCGTTGTCCGAGGAATCACTTGAAGATGAGCGTACTCTTTTGTGACGCTTGCGTCGACTATCCTCAGAATCTGAGCTTGCTCCTCTGCGGCGCTTGCGCCGACCATCCTCAGAATCAGAGCTTGAGGGGCTTTCACTTGGGGAGCAACGTCGCCCAAGCCTATCTTGAACCCTGCGACTGCCAAGCCTAGAGTGGACATTGGCGCGCCGTTCCCCATCTTCATGCTCCTCCAGATGCTGAAAGTCGGCTGCTTCATCATCCACAACCTTCCTTCCAATCCTGGTAAACACTGGTTGCTTGCGGCTATCCTTCTCGCGTCTTTCCTTTCAGTAGCGCGGTGGGGATACTTCGTACTCAGGGTCGAAGTTGAGCCTGGCGTGCAGACTTTGGCTTGACCTCTTCTTTGCCTCCTCTTGCATGAGCGCAGCCAAGGCTTCGTAGTTTTGAGATACGAAGTCACTTGGCGCTAGTTCAGGCGTGACTCCTTCTAGCGCGATGGAGTCTGTTTCCAAAACAAGATCCTTGTTTCGGACAGGCGCATTTGGTGGCTCAGTGAAGTTCACCTCTGGCATGGCGAGAGGAGTGCGCTGTGGGTCTACCGCGCTAGTACTTGTTGTAGTAGCATTGGTAGTCATAGTGGGCGGTTCTACTGGAGTAAGGAGCAGATCTGAGTACGCTCCAAAGCTTCTAGGCACATTGGTTGTTCCAGAGGTCTGCTTGGAGGCCGCATCAGTTTGCTGTTTCTTTCCTAGTAAATCGTCATGCGTTTTCTTCGCATGCGGAGTCCGCTCCTTTCCGTGCTTCGTCATTCTAGTTTTTTGGCAAAGCTCTTAGTGTAGGGTCCCACGGATGGCGCCACTTGTTGATACAAAAGTTGGGCGTTCCTTGATTCCGTACCAATTCGATCTTAATGCTTGAGACCTGCGCACTAAGAAAACAGAAAAACACCGTTAGGCTTATCGTGGGATTGTCTCCCACGATTATCCTCCGGCGTGAGAGTAAGTAATCGGTTATAGGGTTTGTAGAAGAGTTAGGGTTTGTAAATCGTACCTTTGTGAGGGTTGAGATGCCCTCTATATATGGACACGAAATCCTTCTTGGTTTCGTGTTCCCCAATCTTCGGTCTATCCCGCGTAGGGCGGTTAGGCAATATATATCCCATAAATAGAAGATATATCATCGCAGCCATAAATAACGTTGGGTTTGGGCCATCGTGAGCCCAAACCGTTATCGCAATAGCCCATATCGTGACGGGCTAGAGTCCATTCGTGATGGACTTAAGTATGGGCCGGGTTCGTGACCCAAATACGGACTATACGTCATCATCACCATCATTACCATCATCACCACATCACTTGAGTCAAATTGAGAAACATGTCAACAATTGTCCTTGTTGCATCTTTCTCCAAAATCAAACCATCATTACCATCATCACCATCCATCTCAACATCATTACCATCATCACCACATCACTTGAGTCAAATTGAGAAACATGTCAACAATAGTCCTTGTTGCATCTTTCTCCAAAATCAAACCATCAACTTAAATGAGCGTCTCACTTGGATTGAGTATCTTCTCACTAGATCTAATCCAACACCACCACTTGAACAACATCAAAACCCTCATTCAACATGGTCAAGTCCAAGCTCTCCACCTCCAATTCCTCTATCAACACTCTCTCCAACATCCATACACCCAAACTTACAACCCCATTAATCCAACATTTTTTTACCCCCTCTTTACCATCATCCATCCAAAATAATCCAAATTTTCATGTCTCAAGCAAGTCCAATGGATCTCTTAGGCAATTTAAAATTTTCTACTTATTGCATGCTATAAGCAAACATGTGTTGTATCAATAATTATGTTTTTAACATAATTATTTTCAACTAATGAATGCTTTATTTCTTGTCTTTAATATATGATTGTTATGCTTATTGCTTGTATACTTGATATCATGATATATATATACATGCTTGATGATTAATAACATGCTTGTTCCATAATATGTTTTAAATGTATGCATGCGTAATTAACAAGTTTATGTCACTATTTAATAATTCTTGATGTACATGATTCAAATGGAGCTTGCTGCAAAAACACCCTAAAAATGACCCTTTTCTGGAAATTTTTCAAATTTGGTCGCCTGGGAAAACACCAGATGGGCGGCCCCCTTAATTCCCTAGGCGGTCCCCTTAATTTTAAGGGGGCCGGCCTACAATTAAGGGGACCGGCCATCTGGGCAGTAAAATTTACTGTTTTCTTTTGCATCTTGCGACCCCTTTTATCTAGCCCAAACCTTACCTAAATCAACCATCACCTCCATCAAACACCCATTTTCATTCACCATGCTATCACCAAAATCATCTCTAAGACACCAAAACTCCATCACCACCACCTCAATGTTAATCCCCAAGTGCACCAAATGCACCATCAAAAACACCACATCCACAACCAAACCATCATCTTTGGTCTTAGAGATGAGATACACTACATGTTTTCATCCCTTGAACACATGCTTAACAACCAACCTCCACCACAACCTCCATCATTTTCACCCACTACACTACCACCACCTTCATTCTCACCAAATTAAGCATATGCAATGCTTAATCAAAAATAATTTTTCAAACCATTTTGTGTGCAAGCCCCATGGAAGATCATGTACTCCTAGAATGATTATGTAGATTGCATTACTTACTAGCTAATGTAGGATTGAATATAATCTTGGATGGTTGTGTATTTATACACAACATTTTTAATGAATGTCTTTATATGCATGCTTATTTTTGCCATATATATGCTTGTGCTTCTAATATTTTTCTTGCAAGTATTCCATATATCGATTCCTTGGTGCCCTCTAACGAGGGGGAGCACACATCAAGGGGGAGTTCTCGTCCCGACAAATTTTGTCTCAAAAACTTGTCGGCATAACCTTTTTGATTCTACAAAAAGGGGGAGAAGTGAATATAAACTCACTAAATACTTGTCCAAAAATAACTTTTTGGATTTAATGAGTTTAGGTTTTGTAATCATCAAAAAGGGGGAGATTGTTGACATAAATAAATGCCTAAAAACATTATCAATATTTATTCATATCTCTATGTTTTGATGATCACAAAATGTAAACTCATTAAAACATAAACTTATAAATTAAACAAGTACTTAGTTGTAAATATTCACTTCTACAACTAAAATCACTTAAGGTATGAATGAACTAATGCTTAATGCATTATATGATCAAAGGAACATTTTCTTAATAACTAGATTTTTTATAAAACATCAAAAACATTTTATATATTTTTGAAAAACATTTTTGGTATTAAATAAAAATGTTTAATCTTTTATAAAAATATGAATTCAAATTTTTAACCAAAATCAGTTAAAATGTTCCAGAAAAACCTTCCCCACAAAAGGACAAAATTGGCCAACGTTCAGTAGGGGCGGCCCCCTTAATTTTGCTAGGCGGCCCCCTTAATAATTAAGGGGACCGCCCCCTATTTAAGGGGACCGCCCCCGCTCCAGTAGGCTCCAGCTGTCCATATTTTTCCCTATAAATACCAGCCTTCCCCTGGATTTTTACTCACCCTTTTGCACTAAAACTTTCTGTTGTAGATCTCATTTCATATCTTAAATAAACCTTTGATCATGTAATCTTAAGCATTGGTTTCCAAGTGATCCAAGCTTCCACCATCCAAGTGCAAAAGAAGAATACTTCTATCAATCAAGATTAGAAGTATTACAACTTAGTATCATTTTGTTACTTAAGTTGTGTGTTTAACAAAGTTTGTAAATCATTCATTCATTTGTATGTAAGGTGTGTGTTGTAGATTAGTGTTGTGTGTAAGTAGTGAAGATGTTGTATAAGTAGTTGTGGTATAGAAGTTGTGAGGTCAAAGTGTAGAAGTCGTGAAGCCGTGGTGTAGAAGTTGTGAAGCCGTAGCTTAGAAGACATGAAGTCCTTGTGTTGAAGTCGTGAAGCCGTAGCATAGAAGTTGTGTAGCGGTCGTGTTGAAGCCGTGAAGTCCTAGTCGTGAAGTCCTAGTGTTGAAGTCGTGAAGCCGTAGCATAGAGGTTGTGTAGCGGTCATGTTGAAGTCGTGAAGTCTTAGTCATGAAGACATAGTGTTGAAGTCGTGAAGCCGCATCATAGAGGTTGTGTAGCGGTCGTGTTGAAGTCGTGAAGAAGTCGTGAAGAAGTCGTGAAGCAGTCGTGAAGCCGTTGTGAAGTAGTCGTGAATAAGTTGTGAAGAAGTTGTGTTGTGAAGTTGTGAGATTGGTTCTAGCTACGATTAGAACTCGACATTTAGCTTTGTGTCGTTAAACCCGTGTAAGCCAAAGTTGTGTACGGTTTTCTCCGCCATAAGGGAGCTTATTGAAGTTGTGAAGAAAACTCTCGAGCAAGGTGTGCTCGGGGAGTGGAGTAGGGCAAGGAAGGTGTCCTTGTATCCGAATCACTATAAATCTCTCGTGTCTCGGTTAGATCTTTCCATACCTTATTTATTTCTTTACTTGCATCGTCATTACTTTCATACACATAGGCTTATATAATTGCTAGTATTAATTAGAGGTCGACTTCACATAAAGATCAAATTTAAAATCCATTCAAGAAACCAAAACTTTTACAATCAATTTAAAAGAATATATATATAACTAATAATAAGATTTAAGTTTTATTTTTCATAACAAACTAGAATCTAAAGTTTTTTTAAAAGTATAAAACAAAGTTTTTATAATAAATTAAAAAGACGTAAAACTATTCAACCCCCCCTTCTAGTTTTCCACAATCTGCTATGATTATACTTTCTTAACTTACGTTTTTGAAACCATATGACGCGCAATGGTTGATGAAATTTACTGCATGGCTACTTTTACGTCAGTTTATATAACCAGTCCAACGACTGATTATTAAGATTGGTATAAAAGTTTAATCATGCCGTATTATAAACTTGTTCACGTTATCACTCAATGAACCCAACGGCCATTTGTATGATAACTTGAACAATGATATATATTAGCCTAATTAGCATATATTTTACGTTTCTGCCCAACGGTGATATGTGATATATGTGCATGCTTAGTCTAGTTAAAGATGATTATTGGTTTCAATTGTTAACTAAACCAACGTGAGGTTGACAATTGGGCACAACATCTTTATACTTATTATTTTGGTGTTCATGATAGGTTTATGTTTATACTGATATGCTTTACATATATATCCCATTAATTCCTTTAACTTTATCTGAGCATACATTTAATTTTCAATCTATGTCAGCATCTACCTTAACTTCCAATACGAGTTACTTATCCGGAATTAAACCCTTAACTGGTACTAACTTCTCAACATGGAGAGATCAAGTGAAACTTACTCGCGGAGTAATGGACCTCAATCATGCGCTTCGTACCGATCCTCCCGCTGCACTTACTGCTGATAGTACTGCAGATCGAAAACGTGCTTATGAACAATGGGAGCGATCTAACCGTATGTCCTTTATGATCATTAAGAACTCCATATCCGTTGCCATTAGAGGAACCATTCCTGACTCTGAGAATGCAAAGGAGTACTTAAGCTCCGTAGAGGAACAATTTAAAGGGACTTCAAAAGCCCATGCAAGCACTTTGATCCTCAAAATGTTGACTACCAAGTATGACGGGGTTAGTGGTGTACGTGAGCACATAATGATGATGAGTGATATGGCAAACAAACTGAAAGGCATGGACATGGAAATCATTGAAGGTTTCTTAGTTCATTTCATTATGACATCTCTCCCTATGCAATTTGGTCCTTTCAAGATTAATTACAATACGCAAAAGGAGAAATGGAAAATGAGCGAATTGATTGCCATGTGTGGGCAAGAGGAAGAACGCCTCAAAGTTGAAAAGCCTGATGTCGCTCATGTTGCTACCACTAACACAAATAAGAGGAAGGGCTCATGGAAGGGCAAAGGTTCAAGTGGAGATAATTCTACTCCAAATAAAGTCCAGAAAACTGGTGCAAGTACTAGCACATTCCAAGACGGTCCAAAATGAAAGTTTTGCCATAAGAAAGGGCATACTCAAAAGGATTGTCCAAAATTCAAGGAATGGTTAGCAAAGAAATGTATATTTGAATCTTTTATGATTAAAGAATCCTTTAATATTAATGTCCCTATTAATTCATGGTTGATTGACTCTGGATCCATGGTACACATTGCTAATTCTTTATAGGGATTCCATACAATCCGGAGATTGGAAAGAAACCAACAAACAGTTAAATGTGGGAATGGAGTTGATTTGAACATAGAAGCTGTTGGGACCCTTTCATTAACTCTGGATCCATGGTACACATTGCTAATTCTTTATAGGGATTCCATACAATCCGGAGATTGGAAAGAAACCAACAAACGGTTAAATGTGGGAATGGAGTTGATTTGAACGTAGAAGCTGTTGGGACCCTTTCATTAATATTGGAGGGTGGCTTTTGTTTGAATCTTTATGGAACTCTTTATGTACTGAGCATGACTCGAAACTTAATATCTATATCTAAACTTATTATTGATGACTTTGCCTTTACGTTTGGATACAATAAAGTGTAAATTAGTTTAAATTCCCGTATTGTTGGAAACGGTTGTCTTGAGGGAAACCTCTTCAAGTTATGTTTAGACAATCAATTTTCGGAATTTCTATTATCATTTAACGTTAATGAGAATGCGAATCAAAATAAGAGAAAACAAGATCAAGAAACTTCATCAATGTTATGGCACCAACGTTTAGGCCATATTTCACGAGACATAATGACTAGACTTGTGAAAGATGAAGTTCTACCCCATCTTGATTTCTCTGATTTTGAAAAACGTGTAGAATGCATAAAGGGAAAATGACCAAAGGAAGTACCAGATTATTAGAACTAATCCATACCGACATATGTGGACCTTTTCCTTCGGGCATTGGTGGTCATAAATCATTTATTACCTTCATTGACGATTACTCACGTACATGTACCTTTTCTTAATTAATGAAAAATCCGAATCACTTGAAATGTTTAAAACATTTAAATTGGAAGTTAAAAATCAACTTGGCCGAAAATTAAAGTGGTGAGATCGGATAAGGAGGGTGAATATTATGGCAAACATACGGATGTTGGTCAAGCTCCCGGATCTTTCTTTGACTTTTGCAAAGTTTATGGGATTATTAACCAATATACCATCTCGGGTACCCCTCAGCCAAATGATGTAGCTAAGAAGAGAAATCGCACCCTTATGGGCATGGTTCGTATTATGTTAGCAAACTCAAACCTTCCTGAATTTCTTTGGACTGAGGCATTGAAAACGGATGTCCACATCCTTAATAGAGTTCCTTCAAAATCTGTTCCAAAAACACCATATGAAATTTGGACAGGAAGAAAACCCAGCTTACGATATTTACGGGTTTTGAGGATGTCCAGCCGAAGCTAAGTTATACACTCCTCAATCTCGAAAACTAGACTTGAAAACCATTAGTTGCTTCTTCATTAGGTATCCATAACGATCAAAGGGTTACTGATTTTATTGCCCGTCTCACAGTACCAGAATTTTCGAGACACGCCACACAGAGTTTCCTGAAAGTGCTAACAAGAGTGGGAGCGGTTCATTTAGAAGAATTGAACTACAAGAGGCTCGAGATGAGACACGAATAATTCAAGTGTCTATCCCAATTAATGCGCCACTTGACACATCAAATGATCACTTAATTGCTCAAGATCATCCAAATAATGTCGAGGAAAATGAACCTAACCCCGTGATTAATGTTGAACCACTAGAAACTCAACAACCGTTGCGCAGGTCACAACGACATAGACAGCCCACGAATTTTGACGATTACTATACCTATTTGAATGAGACTGATTTTGACTTGGGGAAATGCAAAGACCCTGAAACATATGAGGATGCCATTACTTGTGACCAATCAGCTCATTGGAGGGAAGCAATTAAAGATGAGCTTAACTCAATGAGCAAAAACAACGTTTGGTAACTTGATGAATTACAAAAGGGTGCAAAACCCGTTGGATGCAAGTGGATCTTCAAGACCAAACTTGACCCAAATGGAAATGTTGAGCGATACAGAGCTCGTTTGGTTGCAAAAGGGTATAGTTAAAAAGAGGGTGTTGATTATAAAGAAACCTTTTCTCCAGTATCGAGAAAAGACTCCCTAAGGATCGTAAAGGCCCTTGTAGCTCATTTTGACTTGGAGTTACATCAAAGAGACGTCAAAACGACATTTCTTAATGGAGATTTACAAAAATGTATTCATGGCCCAACTACAAGGTTTTAAATCCCAAGGCCAAGAACATTTAGTTTGTAAACTCAAGAAATCTATTTATGGGCTTAAGCAAGCATCCCGTCAATGGTACTTAAAATTTGATGAAATGATGAAGAAACACAACTTCAACAAGAATCTAGTAAATCAGTGGGTATACCTCAAAATGAGTGGGAGCAACTTTATTATACTTGTGCTTTATGTTGATGATATCCTATTAGTAAGTAATAATATTGATTTGTTGCATAAGTCAAAACATTTCCTTTCTAGAAACTTTGAGATGAAAGACCTTGGTGAAGCTTCGTATGTAATTGGAATTGAAATTCACCAAGATCGAGCTAATGGGAGATTAGGATTGTCCCAAAAGACATATATTGAACGTGTACTCAGTAGGTTCAATATGCAACATTGCTCCCCCACAGTCGCACATGTAATTAAGGGTGATGTTTTCGGGTCTCATCAATGTCCGAAAACTGAGGTTGAACATGAGGAAATGAAGCGAATTCCTTATGCTTCATTAGTAGGAAGCTTAACGTATGTTCAAGTTTGTACTCGACCAGATATCACTTTTATATGTGGCATGTTAGGCAGGTTTCAATCTAATCCTGGCCTACATCACTGGAAAGCTGCTAAGAAAGTATTGCGTTATCTACAAGGAACAAAGGAGTACAAATTAACTTACACTAGATCCAACAATCTTGAAGTTATTGGATACTCGGATTCAGCCTTTGCGAAATGCAAAGACTCTAGTAGGTTAACTTTGGGATACCTCGATACAAAGTACTTATTCATATGTGAAAGAGTGGAGGAACAACGTATATGTATCGAGCAAATTAGAACTCATGAAATGCTTGCGGATCCACTAACTAAAGGTCTACCACCCAAAGTATTTCAAGGTCATGTTGCTAGAATGGGTTTTCGTTAAGACCTTACATAATGTTGTAGTTAGTGCACTATTTCATGATAATGGTTAACTTCAAAACAAGCGCTTTAAGATAATATCCTTCACTATAATGACAAGTTTTTCTATATTTACTTTTAACAGTGTACACTTATGTTTCATTATGGACAAGCTTATCTATACCACATTATTCTTTGTCATTTTGGCTTAATGAAATCATATATTTCATATTAGTACCATTAGTATAATGACTATAATCGATGGGGGTCCCGTGTCAAATGCGACATGTTAGGATGTATCTTTTTGCTTTGGTGCTATTATGGAATTGGGTTAATACATACAGAAGTTACTAAAGTTTCTCAGAAATTTGAATTAAGTTACTAAAGTTTTTTTTTTGTTCAACCGGGTTACCCATGTTTACGGGTTTGTTAAATATGTTACTGAACTTTGTAAACGTTGACATTTGTTAGATTTTAAGTACAAAACGGTCCTTGTCGTTAGTCAGGCGTCACGGAATTAGTCCCTAGACCACTATTTCGGTTAGTTTGACCGTTTTTCTTACGTTTTCGTTCGTTTTCTTATGTTTTCATACGTTTTCGCCCATTTTCTTAACTTTTCACACATTAAGCGACATTTTTCGAAATTAATTTTTTTTCTAAAAAAATTAATTTCGAAAAAAAATAATTAAGAGTTAACTACATTTTTGGTCCTCGTGGTTTACCGGGTATAACGATTTTGGTCCAATAGTTTCATTTGTAACGGATCTTGTCCTATTTTCGCTGACCCGTAACGGGTTTGGTCCAATTTTCATATCACCGTTAGTCAAACTTAGTTTGACCGTTAAAATAAAGGGTATTTTGGTCATTTCACTCAACCACTCACTCAAACCTATTATTTATTTATTTATTAAAAACTAATATTACTCTCTCCTACCTTATAACTCCTTCACAGTCAACCACATAAACAAAACCTACCTTATTTCTCCATTGAAACAAAACAATAAATCACCTCCCTTATATCTCATTTAAACACGAATCAAACACTAAACCTTATCTCCTTTTCATTTCTTTCTAAATCTCAGCCAAACATAAACCCAGTAACCACTTCACCACACATCACAGTATCACACTACTTTCTTGACTTTATCATCACAATCGAATACAAAGCACACAATGATTCACACTTTCTATATTATTTTCTTGAGTTAACTACATTTCTGGTCTAGCAATAATCATTCCCACAAACACACACAAAAAAACCCCAAATATTTCCATATCTAGCAATAATCAAAAGCAAAAAACAAGAAAGAATATATTAAAATACTAAACAACCAATGATTCATCCACTTTTTCTCCCTTTACATTCTGAAAATATTTTTCCAATAATCAAAAACAAAAAACGGGTTCGTGGTGGTGGTGGTGCCGTGTTCGTGAGTCTGTTTCGATTGATTGTTCGTGGGTTTGAGGATGATGTTTTTGTTATGAATGCTTTGATGGGATTTTTTGGGAAATGTAGGTGTTTGAGTTTGGCTGTGATGATAAAAGGCTAGCTGAGAACTTGTTTTATAGGCTTAAGAATCCTCATGGGAATTATCCTAATAATTTTAGTGAAGATGAGTTGCAAATGATAGGGTTGGGGTATGATAGAATGGTTCAGTTTATGGGTGTTTGTTAGGCATCCGAAGTGGAGGGTTTTGGAGTTACCATGGGAACAGTGGACTCTTGTTAGTGAAGTTGTGGTTGAAAGTGGGAAACAAAGGTTGGATAAGTGGAATTTGATGGGTAGGCTTGGGAATAGAACAAGGGCTTTGATTACAAAATGTGCAGCAGTTAGACCGTTTATGTATAAACAATCTAGGTTTGTTTATTTTTTTGTTGTTACGGGTCAGCGAAAATATTTGAGTATGCATGCTAAATGTGGAGAGTTCACAAAAGCAAGAAAAATATTTGAGTGGTTGCCAGTAAAAGAAACCGCCACTTGGAATGCTTTAATACATGGTTTAGCAGTTAACGGCCATGGTAATGAAGCAATAGATGTATTCTTAGATATGAACAGAAAGAATATCAAACCAAACGAGATAACCATGACTGCTGTTTTATCAGCTTGTACCCATAGTGGTCTTGTGGAAGAAGGTAAAGAATCGTTTGAGAAAATGCAAGAATTTGGAATTAATCTAAGAATTGAACACTATGGTTGTATGATCGATCTTTTGGGTAGAGCGGGTTGTTTAGATGAACATATAAATGGACCAAAAGTGTTACAAACATCCGAGGGTATTTTAGTCATTTCATGTTTTTTTAACGAGTCAAACTAACAGTCAACAAAAAATGGACCAAACCCGTTACGGGTCAGCGAAAATAGGACAAGATCCGTTACAAATGAAACTATTGGACCAAAATCGTTATACCCGGTAAACCACGAGGACCAAAAATGTAGTAACTCAAAAATTAATTTTTCTAAAAAAATTTATTTCGAAAAAAAATTCTAAAAAAATTAGTTTCTAAAAAAATTTTAAGTTTCGAAAAAAAATTAATTTCGAAAAAAAAATTAATTTTTCTAAAAAAATTAATTTCCAAAAAAAAAATAATTTCGAATAAAAAATTAATTTCGAAAAAAAAATTAATTTTTCTAAAAAAATTAATTTTTCTAAAAAAATTAATTTCGAAAAAGGTCGCTTAATGTGTGAAAAGTTAAGAAAATGGGCGAAAACGTATGAAAACATAAGAAAACGAACGAAAACGTAAGAAAAATGGTCAAACTAACCGAAATAGTGGTCTAGGGACTAATTCCGTGACGCCCGACTAACGACAAGGACCGTTTCGTACTTAAAATCTAACAAATGTCAACGTTTACAAAGTTCAGTAACATATTTAACAAACCCGTAAACATGGGTAACCCGGTTGAACAAAAAAAAACTTTAGTAACTTAATTCACATACACTTGTAATTGGCCAATATAATTTTTCAGGTTTATGTATATATGAATAAATGGTCTTACGGCCAAGTAGGAGAATGTTAGAATAAATCCCTTTAGATGTGGCCTTGACCATTTAGACCCTTAGCTATGCTTTAGTGACATAATCTACCCTAACTAACATTTTTCAGTTATTTGATGGAAATAACCTTGAAAATAACTGTCATAACAATAAATCCCTGGGAAGTGGTCATTTTCCTGTATCTTGTCAAGAACATATTCTCTCATATGAAACACCATTAACAAGAGAGAAATCCCTCCATCGGATTATTGACATGACTTACGGAATTGATTAACCCTAACGCTATGACTTCATCATTTAATCATAATCCTCGGTCGGTTCTATCATCAAGTAAGTTTACTTTGATGTTATTGTTATAATATGATTGCATGAGATTGATCTTGTAGATATTTAATTAATCTAACATGTCATTATCATACACCTACGTTGATAACACTTGAATACCTTTTTAGAATTCAAATTTGTTTTCATCGCCTTGCAAAAGTCAAAGAAAGAAAAGAGAAATTACGCATAAGTTAACGATTGGACAACTAACGAATTTAACTTTTCCATGGAAAAAGACATTAGACATATATAAGAAAAAGGGATAATGGAGGTTAAGATAATTGGAATGAAAAGGCACATACTAGGCTCATACTTGCCACTTTTTTAAATCATGCCGTTGTGTGTATCGGTGACCTGCTTAGGTGGTCCAGCAGGTTAAGTTAACGATCGTTAGTTTTTATTATTGCAGCGTTAGTCCTTTATACTTAACGACCGTTTATTTTATTATTGCAACGTTAGTCCTTCACACGTTTTCGTCCGTTTTTACACGTTTTCGTCCGTTTTCACACGTTTTTTTCCGTTTTCGCATGTTTTTTTCCGTTTTTACACGTTTTTTTTCCGTTTTCGCACGTATTTTTCCGTTTTTACACGTTTTCGTCGTTTTCACACGTTTTTTCCGTTTTCGCACGTTTTTCGTCCGTTTTCACAAGTTTTTTCCGTTTTCGCATGTTTTCGTCCGTTTTCACAGTTTTCGTCTGTTTTCACACGTTTTTTTTCCGTTTTCGTCCGTTTTCACACGTTTTTTCGTTTTCGCACGTTTTTGTCCGTTTTCGCCTGTTTTTAAACGTTTTCGCCCGTTTTTAAACGTTTTCGCCCGTTTTCGCACGTTTTCGTCCATTTTTACATGTTTTTTTTCTTTTTCCGTTTTTACACATTTTCGTCCGTTTTCACACGTTTTTTTCCCGTTTTCATAAGTTTTTTCCGTTTTCGCATGTTTTCGTCCGTTTTCACACGTTTTTTTTCGTTTTCACACGTTCTTTTCCGTTTTCGCACGTTTTTTTTTTTCCGTTTTTACACGTTTTTGTCTGTTTTCAAACGTTTTTTTTTCTCGTTTTCGCACGTTTTTTTTCCCGTTTTTACACGTTTTCGTCCGTTTTCACACGTTTTTTCCGTTTTCGTCCGTTTTCACACGTTTTTTCTGTTTTCGCACGTTTTCGTCCGTTTTCACACGTTTTCGTCTGTTTTCGTCCGTTTACACACGTTTTTTTCTGTTTTCACATGTTTTTTTTTTTCCGTTTTTACACGTTTTTGTTCATTTTTACACGTTTAAAACAAAAAAAAGCATGCGAAAATGGAAAAAAAAACATGTGAAAATAGACAAAAACGTGTAAAAACAGGCGAAAACAGAAAAAAACGTGCAAAACGAATGAAAACGTGTAAAAACGGACAAAAACGTGTGTAAACGGACGAAAACGGAAAAAAACGTGTGAAAACGGGCGAAAACATACAAAAACGTGCCAAAACGAACGAAAACGTGTAAAAACGGACAAAAACGAAAAAAGTGTGAAAACGGACGAAAACGTTTAAAAACGGGCTAAAACGAACGAAAACGTGTAAAAATGGACAAAAACGTGCGAAAACGAAAAAAAACGTGTGAAAACGGACAAAAACGTGTAAAAACGGAAAAAAAAGTGTGAAAACAGACAAAAACGTTTAAAAACTGACGAAAACGGACAAAAACGTGTGAAAACGAACGAAAACATGTAAAAACAGAAAAAAAAAGTGTGAAAACGGACGAAAATGTGCGAAAACGGAAAAAAACGTGTTTTAAACGGACGAAAACGTGTAAAAACGTGCGAAAACTTACAAAAACGAACGAAAACGTGTAAAAACGGACAAAAACCTGCGAAAACGAAAAAAAAAACGTGTGAAAATGGACGAAAACGTGTAAAAACGGGCAAAAAAACGTTTGAAAACGGAAAAAAAAACGTATAAAAACGGAAAAAAAAAACATTTGAAAACGGACGAAAACGTGCGGAAAACGGACGAAAACGTGTAAAAACGGGCGAAAACGTACAAAAACGAAAAAAAAACGTGTGAAAACGGACGAAAACGTGTAAAAACCGGCAAAAACGGACGAAAACGTGCGAAAACGAACAAAAACGTGGCGAAAACGGACAAAAACGTGTAAAAACGGAAAAAAAAGTGTGAACGTGTGAAAACGGGAAAAAACGTGTGAAAACGGACGAAAACGTGTAAAAAACTGGAAAAAAAACGTGCGAAAACGGAAAAAAAAAACGTGTGAAAACGGACGAAAACGTGCGAAAACGGAAAAAAAACGTGTGAAAACGGACGAAAACGTGTAAAAACGGGCGAAAACATGTAAAGGACTAACGTTGCAATAATAAAATAAACGGTCGTTAAGTATAAAGGACTAACGCTGCAATAATAAAACTAATGATCGTTAACTTAACCTGCTGGACCTCCTAAGCAGGTCACCGATACACACAATTGTGCGATTTAGAAAAGTTAGTGCCAAATTCAAAAAAAAAAAAGGTAGCTACATAGAATGACAAAAAGTGGCAAGTATGTGCCTTTTCATGCCATTATCCCTAAGAAAAATAGACAAACGTTCAATATAAATCTCATATTTGTTATATATCTAATTAACAAATTCTGGCCGCTCATTTTTTTTATCAAAACAAAAAATATAAACTTTCACAATTTTTTTAAAAATTAAATATCTCGCAAACCATTAATTGTTATGCCAAAAAAATTATACCATCGCGACGGGAATTAAATTATCTTTTCATACACTTAGTGTTAAAATTTTTAGCCACAAGTACAAATTTAGCTCATACACTTTGTAGTGGTATGCAATATTAGTACAAATGTTTAATAAAAATGTAAATCGAGCCCTCTAAAACCAATACATTATAATTTGGTCATTCCAATAAAACTTGTTCCTGATCAAACTCATCACTTCTGTTTCAATGTCACATCATTATTCACCACAATACTAAACCATCACCAAATAGATATTATGGTTACCATCAAAATAAAAGTATAAAAATTCATCATTTTATACAAACATTATCGTACAAACAAAAAAAAAAAAAAAAAAAAAAAAAAAAAAAAAAAAAGGGTGCACCACTAAACCAAAATCTGAACCATGTGTACCATATTTAAAGACTCATGCAAATATTAAAACATTATCATGGTGATTTAGTTATTCAAAATCAATCAAATAAAATTATCCGTAACGTGGGCCATAATCAGTAAAGCCATGTGTCCCGTTATATCTGCCGCCTGCACTTTTAAACACACTAACTAAAAAAAAAACAGTCAAACACACCCTTACATCTCATGAAGTGATGAAACCAACAACCATGCTTCATCACTAGTACCTCACGCTTCACCACTTGTACTTTCCATTTCCATCATGAACACACTCACCTTCACCCTAACCATCATCTTCATCACCCTATTCCATCTAACAAACAGCCAAAACGACACTGTTTCGTGTCCGTTAGACTTCAACATCCTCCGTCGGTTAGTTGACTCCGATCGACCTTCTTTCAACGAAAGTAACTTTTGCAGGTATGCAGCCAAAACGACACCGTTTCGTATATTTATTTATATATTTATATTTAAGGTGTGTTTGTTTCCTTGAGATAATATCATTCTGACTATCACATCTTACTGTTAAAAGGTTGCTATAAATAGAAACTTTTATTTATTTATTTAGTATATATATTTATATTTATGGTGAGATAATATGAATCTGAATCCACATCTTAGTGTTAAAAGAAGCTTGCTATAAATAGAAACTTTTATTTATTTACTGCTATAACTTGAGCTTTTTGTTTTGATTAATTGACTCACCATTAGAGGTGGCAAAACGGGCGGGCCGGGCGGGCATGGCACGGGTTAGAATGGGCACGGGCTTAAACGGGCACTGGCTAAACGGGCATGAGCTAAACGGGCACATGTTATACAAATAGCTTTATAGAAGACCGAAAATGAGTAAATAAATTCTTTAAACGTAATACCCATTTATATTAAAAAAATGGGCATTAGTGTTTATTAAAAAAAAACATTTTTTTTTTCACTTTTGTCTGCAAGCACGAAGAGGAAATGAAAAAAGTGCGTTTGTTTTTTTCTCTTATGTCTGCAATCGGGAAGAGAAAATGAAAGAAACTTGTTTGTTTATTTTTAGACGTAAGAGGCAAAATTGATTTTTTCCTCTTCAATTTTGTAGAGATCTTTTTTGTCTAATTATCACTGCTTATATCTTAAAGATTTTAGATCTACCTCTTATCTCATAGACATGGTTTTGCAGACCCGACCAAAAACATCTGAAAAAACAAACGCAACCTTAGTCCAACTGACTTTTCTAAAAGTCAATCTTTATGATTGTGAACAATCAAGAACTGCATTGGGTTTGGTAACAAAAACTTGGAAATGCTCGCGGAATTATGTCCACATTAGCATAATCTTTATATGACAAGTCTTTTTGAGATAAATGATGTAGACCTATTCGAAATCCTCAAAACCTGCAACGTTGGAGTTAAGTGTGACTGCATAAATCTAACATATATGGATTCAAATTTTATTTTTGTTGATTTGGTTGATTTTCGTATTGATAATTTTAAATAAACAAGAATAGTTGTCTGTGTGATAAGATGAGATGAAAACAAACACTAAGATAAAGAAAAAAAAGGTAAATAAAATACAAATGACATGGCAAGTGACATGGTGGGTGACTTGCGCCACATAGGATGGACGGGTTATGGACGTAAAATGCTACACAATATAATCAAAATTCAAAAAGATAATTATTAAAATGATATCACATATAACTAAAAAAAATGACAAGATATATATTCTGATAATTACCCAATCTAAAACCAATAACAAAGCTGTGTTATTTTACATGGTCTTATTGAGCTGACACAAATTAAATACCGATTTCACTGTCCTTTTGAATATCTTGAAATTGCAAATCCTAAATTGTAGGACATGTGTGTATCTTGTGTGTGTTGTAGAGAGATCGTTTGGTGGCTATGATTGTGTATGTGATGTTCGATGTGAACATTGTGCATGACATCTATGTATAATCTTTGTGTATGTATAATCGTATTATGCTTGACCTTGACTCAAAGCTAGGTCACCATACTATAGGAAATCGACCTTTAATGACTCTCATCGATCGATTACTCAGACAAAATAAGAGACATAAATCGCATACCACCACGAAAAAGGCCAAATATTTTCGAAAATTTACACTCCAATTTTTTCATGCACAAAAGAGCCGTGAACAAATTGAAACCCAAAAATATGAAAAAACTAATGTTTAGTTTGTTTTTTAAGTTAGAAAAGGTAAAAACAAAAAGGCTTTTGCTAAACACAACCCATAGGGTTGTGTGTAAGCATTCCAAATTCATGAAAATGACAATTAATGAACTTATATATTCCATAATTATATATTTTTAATCATTATAAAAGAGGTAAGTGATGTTAATTATGGAATGTTTAGAGTTCATCAAGTGTTCATTAAATGTTAATTTTATATTTATAAGAGTAAACTGCAAAATGCATCCCTGTGGTTTGCCCAATTTCGCACCATACATCCAAATCTTTTTTTTTCTAACTTATACATCCCTCCGTTAGTAAAAGTTAAACACCATACATCCGCGAGGACGAACGGTGCAAAGCGTTTCTCCGTTATCTCATAACGAGATAGAAAATGTTTGCACCGTTAGTCCTATGGTTAAGTCTATTTGCACCGTTAGTCCTTTGTTACGTTTTCGTCCGATTTTTTACGTTTTCGTCCGATTTTTTACGTTTTCGTCAGTTTTTTACGTTTTCGTCCGATTTTTTACGTTTTCGTCTGTTTTTTTACGTTTTCGTCCGATTTTTTACGTTTTCGTCTGTTTTTTTTACGTTTTCGTCCAATTTTTTACGTTTTCGTCCGATTTTTTACGTTTTCGTCCGTTTTTTTTACGTTTTCGTCCGATTTTTTTACGTTTTCGTCCGATTTTTTTACGTTTTCGTCTGTTTTTTTTACGTTTTCGTCTGTTTTTTTTACATTTTCGTCCGATTTTTTACGTTTTCGTCTGTTTTTTTTACGTTTTCATCCATTTTTATACGTTTTCGTCCGGTTTTTTACGTTTTTGTCTGATTTTTTACGTTTTCGTCTGATTTTTTACGTTTTCGTCCGATTTTTTTACGTTTTCGTCTGTTTTTTTACGTTTTCGTCTGGTTTTTTACGTTTTCGTCCGATTTTTTTCGTTTTCGTCCGATTTTTTTCGTTTTCGTTCATTTTTTTACATTGTGGACAGCTTGTTGAAACGCAGATCCAAGACATTCAGTTTTAAGAGACGATGGAGACCCTCCACCTCACTTATTTTGTTTCCGGCTAAGTATAGTTCTTTCAATGATGAACACGACGCCAAACCTTCCAACAGCACAAATTTACAATTTAGTACAATAAAATTTATGGAAACTAGACAACATAAATTTAAGAGGAGAAAGCACCAACCATGCCCAATTCTGAGAATCCGATTGTAGCTAAGATCAAGTACGCGCAGTCTCGTGAGTTCTCGAAGCCCTTCAATTGTGGAGATACTGTTCTTTGACAGATTCAAAATATGTAGCCCTCGAGGAAGTGCACCAGCAGTTATTCTCACTAATAGTACAAATAATAACATCAGTAAACGAAACTGCATAGGAGTTTAATATTAAACTCAAAGGATCAAATGCATACCTATCGAATTTCCAGACAAATTAAGCGCCCTGAGGCTCTCTCGAGCACTCAGAAATGGGATCATAACTAACCCATGGTTTGCAAGCTGAGCTGTCGTAGCTGCAGCACTCAGAGATGATATGTATCTTTTAGCAGCATCCATGCCGAGAAGGGCTTTAGCATCGTATGATATGAATCTAACACCTTCAAATCCTCAGAAGAACGAGATTTTTTATAAAAAAAACGTAAAAAAATAGGACGAAAACGTAAAAAAATGGATGAAAACGTAAAAAAACAGACGAAAATGTAAAAAATTGGACGAAAACGTAAAAAATCGAACGAAAACGTAAAAAAACAGACGAAAACGTAAAAAAATGGACGAAAACGAAAAAAACCAGACGAAAACGTAAAAAATCGGACGAAAACGTAAAAAATTAGACGAAAACGTAAAAAATCAGACGAAAACGTAAAAAACCGGACAAAAACGTATAAAAATGGATGAAAACGTAAAAAAAACGACGAAAACGTAAAAAAATCGGACGAAAATGTAAAAAAAACAGACGAAAACGTAAAAAAAACAGACGAAAACGTAAAAAATCGGATGAAAACGTAAAAAAAACAGACGAAAACATAAAAAATCGGACGAAAACGTAAAAAAACAGACGAAAACGTAAAAAAACAGACGAAAACGTAAAAAATCGGACGAAAACGTAAAAAAACAGACGAAAACGTAAAAAATCGGACGAAAACGAAAAAAATCGGACGAAAACGTAACAAAGGACTAACGGTGCAAATATACTTAACCATAGGACTAACGGTGCAAACATTTTCTATCTCGTTAAGAGATAACGGAGAAACGCTTTGCACCGTTCGTCCTCGCGGATGTATGGTGTTTAACTTTTATTAACGGAGGGATGTATAAGTTAGAAAAAAAAGATTTGGATGTATGGTGCGAAATTAGGCAAACCACAGAGATGTATTTTGCAGTTTACTCTTATATTTATAAAAGGCTTATACGCAACACTATGGATTGTATACACAACACTATAGGTTGTGTTTAATAAAACCCAAATAAAAAATAAAAAGTAATTGTTCTGAGCTTAATTTTGGAGAAAAATATTTTAATTCAAAATTAATTAAATTACATTTTTTTTATGTCATTTTCTTTTATTTCCTTCATTAAATGATGCTGACCTTTTTTTTTTTTTTTTTTTTTTTTTTTTTTTTTTTTTTTTTCACTTAAAAGAAACAATCATTTGAAAGAACCAAAACTTTAGTTCGCAAATTAACAAAACACAAAGAAGCAGTAAAATTGTGGGGGGTAAGGCAAGAAAAAAAAGAATAGGCCAACAACACTCTAACCAGCCGCCGTCCACTAGAGCTGCTGGTGGCAATGGATTCATCTACGTCTTCATCTTCTCCATCTCCATCTTTATAAAATAAAAACCCCATTTTTATAACCTATGAATCTTTATTCAAATGACCCTCCTTCATGTTAGATCTTCAAAAACCATCTTCTCTTCAGGTACTAATCACATCAAGATTCACTTAACAACTTTGCTTTTTAAATCATCATTTCATCATAATAACAAGTTTGTTACAAAACCCATTATTGATAGTAATACTAATTATTGCTCTGAATACCATTTTAAAAATCTAATCTTTAGTGCTATTGATAGAAATTATTGGGCTTTTTGTTATAATAGTACTAGTGCTAAAAACCCTTTTCAAGAAAGGTTTAAGGAAGTCATTCTTGAACACCTAGGCTGTTTGTTAAGGTTCTTGATACTTTTCAAGACGACCCTTTTGTTGCTTTAAGGTTTTTTCATTGGGTTGAGAAGCAACCTGGTTTTAGTCCTGAACCTAGGTCGTTTGTCGCGATTTTAGGGATTCTTGCTAAGTGTGGTTTGGTTAATCGTGCGGGTATGGTTATGGAGAGGGTGGTGTGTTGTGGGAGTTTGGATGGGGTTGTGGATGTTTTAGTTGATGGGGGGTTTGAATATGAATGAGAATGTTGCGCGTAAAGTTTTGGACTTTATGCTTGTGTATTTAGCGAGGAATGTGATGGTTGAGCAATGTTTGTTGGTTTTCGATAAGATGATTAGAGGGAAGTTTTTGCCGGATGTGAAGAATTGTAATAGGATACTTAAGATGCTACGAGATATGAAGTTGGTTAAAAGTCGAGAACAAGTGTATAGTATGATGAATGAGTATGATATTAAGCCGAATATTATAACGTACAATACTTTGTTGGATTTGTATTGCAAAGAAGGGAATATTGCACAAGCGTTAGTACTTTTAGAAGAGATGCAATCAAGGGGTTGTGAGCCTAATGATGTCACATATAATGCGTTGATTAGTGGGTTGGTGAGAAAAGGTGATTTTGAGCAAGCGAAAAAGATGATTACCAAAATTTCGGTCTTGGGTTTGAAGGTGTCGTCATATAGTTTTAATCCCTTAATTCGTGGGTATTGTGAAAAAGGTTTGATTTTGGAAGCGTTTAATCTTGCTGAAGAAATGGTAGTAGCAGGAGCCTCACCGAGTGTGTATACATACAATATTCTTATGTATGGTTTATGCAAACAAGGACGAGTTTTTTATGCGAGGCAGCAACATTCCGACATGCTTAAGAAAAACTTGATGCCGGATATAGTTTCTTACAATATTTTGATTTATGGGTACAGTCTTTTGGGGTATGTAACGGAGGCTTTTTCTTTGTTATATGAATAAAGACGGATGGATCTTTTCCCTACAATGATTACTTATAATACCCTTATGCAAGGGTTATGCATGAATGGCAATTTAAACAAGGCGAGGCAGTTGAAGAGTGAAATGGTAAATCTCGGTTTTCCACCCGATGTAATGACGTACACCATATTGGTAAACGGTTCTTATAAAGTGGGTGATTTGAGTATGGCTAAAGAAATGTTTGATGAGATGATTAGCAATGGCTTGCAGCCTGATCATCACGCGTACACATCTCGAATAATGGGTGGATTAAGATATGGTGATTCATCATCTTTTAAATTATTAGAAGAAATGGTAAAACGTGTTACGCCTAATTTAGTCACATATAATGTGTTTGTTTATGGCCTTTGTAAGACTGCAAATGTTGAAGAAGCGGCTAAGTTATTAAGAGAAATGGTTAGTCAAGATTTTGTTCCTGATCATGTCACGTATACAAGCATAATTTGTTCGTATTTAGAGTCTAGGAATATTAAAAAAGCTACAGACTTGTTTCTTGAGATGCAAAGCAAAGGGGTAAAACCGACAATTGTGACTTACACAGTTACACTGTTAATCCATGCTCATGCTGTTACCTGGAGGATAGATAAGGCATATAACTATTTTGTTGAGATGCAAAAGGAGGGCATTATGCCGAATGTGATTGCGTACAATGTTTTGATCAATGGTTACTGCAAATCAAGAAAAATGGCACAGGCGTATGGTTGTTTTACCGAAATGGAAGCAAGAGGTTTAGTTGCTAATAAATATACTTACACAATTTTGATAAACGGGAATTGTAATTTGAGTAATTGGAATGAGGCATTGCGGTTATATATAGATATGGTGGATAGAGGCATTGAGCCTGATGCGTGGACGCATACTACACTTTTAAAGCGATTAGGGTTTGAAACCAAGGCACACGCGGTACGGTATCTTGAACATGCGGTTCTTGGTAACAAGGTGACTGATGAAGCAAAAAGTGTTCGGTCTTTATAGTTATCATTGAAGGTGCAAAGTTTCTTCAAGTTATGTGGCTCATCAGCTGCTAAATGACTATGGTGGACACGTTGGCGGATCACCTGGACGGCTTTTTAGGTTTGTTTTTTTTTTTAATAATCTATGAAGTTGTGGAAGAAACATAAATCGGATTGTTGTATTATTAGAAACTTGGAACAATAAAAAACATCAATTACAGTATAGCATTATTGATGACAATTTTATATTTGAAGTGATCTAAATCTATGTATAGCAAAATGAATCATTTATTTTGTTTGCTCGTGAGATCTGTAGTCTTGCATAGGCTATTAAGCATAGGATGGGCGTGGCATTTTTGACCCAGTTACAAAGTCAAATTGGGTTACTAAATTAAATATAGCTAAAAGGGGAAATGGGTCAAATGGCTTGAGCTGGTTGAAAACCCACCTAATTTTTAGACATCGACAAAAAAGTATTAGTGGGTCAAGGCTAAACCCGAGTTGACCCATTTTTACCCTTACAAAAATTCACCCATTTAAACCGGAATTCTTTACCCATCCTGCCCATCTTGCCACCTCTAGCATAGAAGGCCACTTGATTAATTATATCGTGCTTAAACATTTTTGTATCTCTTGTTGCCTTACATTTCATCATTTCTGTCTTTTTTTTGCAGTGATATTAACTCGGATGTTTACACATACAAGACACAGATTTGACACACAACAGCGCACAATGAAAAAGCGATATGTTTGCCCTAGGACAGGATGTTTAACAGGTATGTAGATGAGATAAATGTCTGATAAGTTAAAAATGTATTCTTTCAATTTTTTTACCAAATGAATTTTGATGTTTGATGATTATGTCAACTAAGCCATGCCTTGTTTTTTCCCCATGGGACAATCTACTTGTACAGATTATTCATAAGCAATTGAATTCCCATATCTTTTTTTTTAACTCAACGAGAGTTTACACTTACAGTAAACATGTATCTATAGTGAGTATGGCTCTTGACAATATTGGTTTAAAATTATTGCATGACTCGTTCATAAATAATCTTTTAATACGGAGTAAAAAAATAATAAACAAGATATTAAACATGCACTCATGCACACAACATGGATACTATGTTTCACACACACAGACACACACACACACATGTATGTTAAGTTGGACAAATGCACCTGTAGCACAACAAATGTGAAGGGATTCGGTCATCTGATCTGATTCTATAGATCAAGGCACTACAAGGTTTCTTAAATAGAAACGTACACATGGTGGTGTATGAAGAACAGCACTGCAAAATATTAATAATAAAAAAATTAGAAGAATAAAAGCATCGGAATTTGCAAAATAATAATGTTACTTGCAGGAAACTGGGAAGTAGTGCAATTTGCAAGAATAATCTTTTTTGATTAAACTTTGAAAATAAACTATAAAAGCACTTAATGTCCAGGTTTGCTCAATCCAGCGAATGTTGTAGTGTTTTCACATTAGTTGTGGTTGTTTGCTATAAAAACTCAAGTAGACTTGTTTTGAAAATCAGTCAAACATTGATAAAAAAAAATCTCGATTATCTTCACATAAAACTTTTAGTTTCAACCCTGATGAAAAATGCTCAATGACTATTTCAACTTGCAAGTTGCAACTCAACAGTTAACTCTTCGCTTACCAGTCCATCTGCTACCATTGGTCTCCTCCAGAGATCATAAAAACAGGTATGAATCATTGTCTCTCATGGATCGATATAATGCTTGTGGTAATTTTAGCTTCAAATGTTCATTTCCAATGACTTAAGATTTTTTATTTTTTAAACGAGGCATGATACTGATTTAATAACCTTCATAAGCTCATGTGCTTATTGTTCTAGGTATGTGCGCAGCAATAAATTTACAATCACGCATTTACGCGCACATATGAATTGCAATAGTAAAGTAATAAGCATACAATATCTACTTGGTAGAGTGGCCTTTTTTTTAGTAAAGGTTAGGGTGACTTGAATCCCTTTTTCATCAAAAGGAAATCTGATAGAAAATGCATAAGACAAGATGATCATCACTCTGCTGGTGTAAGTGTTCTAATTATCATTTATAGAGAACCTTAAAGTTATCGCTTAGCTTATAGTTCAAATAAAGACGTACTTGGCAACTATGTTCATTTACCTTTTTTGAAACCTGACCAAACTTTGTTGTTGTTGAATCGTGTATTCGTGTGCATAGAATATTGTCACTAGTGTAATTATGCATATCATTTTTTGTCGTGGAATGTTATTTGGAAAACTAACATAGTATCATACCTGTTATTGGCGCAGGCTGAAGGCTGATATCCAAGATGCTTTATGTGATTTGAATCTCTGCTGCATCATGCAATGCCTACTGCTAATAGTATGGAAACTATCAACCATCATTCTACAAAACTTGAAGTATTGAAGCAAACTATACTTAACATGCACTTTGAGAGTAGGGGCCATATTTGCACCGGAAGCTGCTGCAAAGCTGAATGGAGCCTGATCTGAGGACAAAGATATATACTTCACTTTATACTGAAAAGTCACAAACTTAGTCATGCCATTTTGTTAGAGCATGCCGTTTTTGTTGGGAACATTGTTTTTTCATGTCCTTATGTCATTGTCTGGCAAATGCGTACTTACTTTTCGGGTAGTGTTAAACCCTTACAGTAATCTGCATGTTACAGATTTTCCATTTGTATTATACACACGAGTAGTACACTCCTGCTGACATAAAATAACAAACAATTCCGAGTATTTAACTCTGTAGCTGTTATATGCATACACATTACTGGTCCGGTGTGTTTGTAAGCAAGTGGTTGAGGGAAATTTCAGGTAGTGTCTGGACATTGCAATTTTTATTATCTTCCGCATTAGCAGCACACAGTGTAGTAACATCAAAGTCGTCGAAAAGTGTTGTGACATCAGCATAACATTGAAACTATTTTTATGTGGAGTGTGAAAAGTAGTACCCATCAAAATGCACACGTACACAGCCATAATAAAGCATATCCAAATAACTTTGGCCGTTAACTTTGAGAACACCGAAGCTGGGGTGGTGACTTGATACTACGCTGAAAAAACGTTGCTGTGCCCCTTGCTTTGTTCCATATTATACTCACAAGATGTCTATTTAGCATGAGTGACTAATGATGAAATTGTTTTATCTATGATTTTATGTTGAAATTACAAAACAATACTATGTATAACACAAATGGATGGAGCGATAACCGTTGACCTCTCTGTGGCTCTATCGCATTGATTCAAACATGACGTTGACTAGTAGAAATCTTCTTAGAGCAGTTTCTAAACACAATACCAAACAACCTTTAAACCAATACTTTTAGGGGCCCAGCTTGACTCATCTTACAAGTCATACCGTTTGGCTTTCAGTAAAAATATATGTACTAACTATATCTTATTACTACAATACTACCACATCGACCAAAATTCTAGGGTTATTTCCTGAATAAAATTTACAGAATTCAGCGCATTAAAATACAACATATTAGAGACCAGTTCTACGAATTGTGACCTTTCATCTGTAATATATCAAACATTATTTGCTCTACAAAGTGAGGAGAAACAAAATTTATCAAGAATTCTGTAAGATCTTAAAAACCATAAACTTGAAACAAAAAGAACGTCAAAATGTCTTCATCAAACATATAAGAAACAGTTTAGGCAACTTTCTTGTTACTGTTTGCAACAAGTTGACGCATTTGAAACCTCCAAATCCAGAAGTAAAGTAACGAACCGCGATCAATATTTAAACAGCCTCAATCCCACTCTCATCAGCCAACCTAACCTCCAATATAGTAAACCTCCCCCTTTGCGAATTCCCCAAGATGCCCTCTTTCACATGACCATACAGCACATAATCCCAATCCTCGTCTCCTACAGTCACTGAGGTCGGGAAACTACACGAGTCAAGAGCAGTTTCGTCATAAACCACACCGTCACTCCAACTGTTATCACTTTTTATATAATAAAGCTTATCTTGCGACACAACCAAAAGAACCCCATCACTTCTAAGCGCAACACCATCAGGAAAAGTCAGTTCCTTGTTTAATGAAATCTTTCTTATGGTCCCGCTTCATGATCAACTTTATATAAGATACCAGTCGGTTTTGCTGCAATGGATTATAAGTGAGCTGTTAATTGAAATGAGATAACTTAACTTGAAAATGCAATGCAAAAGACCCCTTCAAATATAGAATATTAGAATATAATCATATATGTAAAAGAAGTCAAAATGGAGAGAGATGTACATACCTTTACCATATCTTGACATCTGGGATATAGGAGATGCGGGGCCAACAGGAACCTCTTCTACTTATCTTTTCTTTCAATTCATCTGTGCAATCTCTGATTTCCAAACTCAAAAGTGAAGGCAACAACTCTTCTGGTAGATCTTTAATCTTTGGGCAATCATCAATGTAGAGATGTTGGAGGGAGGTGAGGTGTTGGAGTCCCACCGAAACTGATTCCAATTTCTTAAAATGGAATAACCTAAGTGTAGTAAGAGATGAAGGAAGCATATGCGACAATTGACTTCCACTAGTCACATCATCTTCTTCTTCTTCTGCCAATCCGCCCCATAGCTCTAGGTTAACAAGAGAAGGTGGGAAGTTTTGTGGGCCAAACTTTGATATGGGCTTCTTCAAACCCCCTATTCTTAAGAAAACCAACTTAGGAGGCCAAACCCCAAAAGAAGCAACATCCATATTTTCACAATCTCTTATTGTCAGATGTTTTAACGAGGTGAGATTCGGCAAGTCGGCAGCAGGAAATGACTCTATACTAGAACAATATTCCATTCTTAATTCGGTGAGGTGAATGAAACAAGTCAATTCATTGATTGATTTCAGATCTTCCCAACTATTTATGCATACAACCTCTAGCACTGGTGGCATGCTTGTGTTGAGAAGCACCTCCTTTTCCAGTAGTTGTTCACATCCATCAATTTCGAGTGACTTGAGCTTGTGCCCTCCTGTTGGGAAGGAGACAGATGCAATCATAGGACAAGAAAGAATACTCAATTCTTGAAGTTTGTTTGGCAAATTGCAACGCTCAAGACTCTTACAACTCCTTAATTCTAAAATCCTGAGAGGTGTTAGTTGGTTGCATCCATCCTCCTCCTCATCCCCTTTCTCTCCTAAACTCACCAATTTTAAACAATTCCATACTTCCAACTTCCTTAAATTCACAAGAACCTTACTTGCCTTTGCTTCTGATTCCCACAAGTATCTTATTTCATTACACCTCCAGATACTTAATTCTTCAACTGCCCCAAGATAGTCCATAACACCTCTCCACACCTCATCACTTAGTCCTGTAATACCCACTATACTCAACTTGGTGACTACTGAAGCTACATGAATTAGACTTGTCAATACACCATCACCACAGTTACTTATTTCTAAAACTCTCAGCGAAGGTAGTGCTTCTAGTGAGACTTCAGCCAAATTAGGACAACATGATATATGCAGCTCTTCAAGGCATGGAAACATTACTGCACCTACAACACCACTCTTGGTTGACCATACCTCCCACCCACTCATATATGCAAACCTTAAACTTTCAAGTTTAGGAAATGCAATACCTGTCCCAAGGAACTCTGAGCCCACAACTTTCACCTTGTACAGACGTTGAATATCCAACTTCTTAAGCGATGGTAGTTGCCCAAGTGGTGGTAGAGACGTACAATTTCCACCACCCCGAATTGAAACACTAGTCAACTGATGAAATGAGGGATCCCCAATCCACTTTGGAAATACTTTACCTCCATATGACTCGATTAAAAGATCTTTCAGGTTATCACTATGAGGCTTGAAGGCATTCAGGACCTCATTCTCAAGTGTTTCATTTCGAGCATCATTAAAATCGTTACTCCATTCCACATGTAACTTAGTAACCCTTTTTTGTGATAAGTTCACCTCCCGCATATCCCTTGCACTTTTCACTTTGTCCAGCCCATGAATGGAAATATTCCCTTGGAGATTCTTTAAATTCTTAAGCCCTGATATAAAAAAGTCGTCGTTTTCAACAACAATTTTGTTGGAAAGAATTTGTAGGCTTTTCATCTCACTAATCCCCAACGGCATCATATTCCAAAGCAATGTATCCCGAATATCAAAATGCCGCAAGTTTCTAAGGTTTAAGAAGTTGTCGGGCAACGTGCTCAAGCTATCACAGCCGGAAACGATCAGTGTCTGTAAATTATAAAGATTGCAGACATTTTCTGGCAAATGTGTGATTCTAGTTTGAGATAAATTAAGATACCGCAAGTGCTTCATATTGCCGACACACTCTGGTACCTCATCTATATGTAATCTACTCAAACTTAGAACCCTTAACAATGGTAACTGGGGAAGTGTGTCAACCAGAATCCTACTTGATAAGTAGAATTTCTGCCAGCTATCATCTCCCATCACATTGGGCATAGCTAAAAACGTTCTCAAACTATTAGCTCTTTCAAATGCCTTGAACTTGTTGTAAGTCATATGTCTCTCACAAACAAATGACATATGGCGGTACTTTTTAAAAGCTTCTTTCCTAACATTCTTCTCCACCTCTATGTCTAACCTTGAATAAAATTCTCCGGCAACAAATGTGGCTAAATCATTCATAAGGTCGTGCATCACAAACAATGATTCGTCATCAGGGACTTGTTGAAAAAAAGACCTTGACAACAGCTCTTGAAAATATTCCTCACCCAAGCGTTCCTTTGATTTTTCTGAATTGTGCAAAAACCCTTCCGCCATCCACCACAATATCAAGTCATCTTTCTCAAACACGTAGTCCTTGGGGATCAAGCAACAGTATGCAAACAATTGCTTCAGACGTGCAGAAAGATCGTGGTAGCTTAGTCTAAGCGCCGGAACAATACCGCCTCCATCTTCTAACTTCCATATATCACTATTCAACAGCTGCTTCCAATCTTCTTCATCTACTTTTGTTCGGAGTAAACTTCCAAGTGCTTTTAAAGCCAAAGGCAAGCCATCACATTTTTTCACGATGCCTTCAGCATGTGGTCTCATTACCGGATGTAAATCAAAGTTCTTTACACCCAAAGCATATTGAGCAAATAAAGATAAAGCTCCTTCATGTGACAGCTTCTTCAGATCGTATGGATGATTGTAGCCCAACTTATTAAGCAAATTTTGCTTCCGAGTGGTGATGATTATTTTGCTTCCATGAGCCACTTCAAAGAATGGGGCCGCTAAAGTTTCCCAGTCTTCCAGCTTTTCGCTCCATATATCATCCAAGACAAGGAGAAATCGTTTCCCTGTAAGTTGATTTTTAAGAGCTGCTTGAAGCAAATTTAGATCTTCAAATTCCTTCTTTTCCCCACTTATAGATTGAAAGATGACTTTACTTATATTGAAGCTGTCAAAGTCATCAGACACACAAACCCATGCCTTGAGCTCAAAGCGATCCTTCACTTGCTGATCGTCATACAAAAGTCTAGCTAAAGTCGTTTTTCCCATGCCACCCATACCAACAATGGGCACGATGCTAAAGTTTTGACTACATGGTTCATCACCCAATAGCTTCTGGAGTAATTTCTTCTTATCACCTTCACGCCCAACAATACTAGGTGCATCTACCAAAGAGGTCTGGTAATTTCTATTCTTAATTTTTGACCCGCCATCTTTGACAGTTAAACCAAGATTATTTTTTTCATCTATGAGTTCTTGTAACCTGGTGGTAATACTATTTAATTTGCCGCCCATCCTAGTACTTAGTGAGAAATTTGTGCAACAAGCTGGGATGAGCTTTCCTACCTTGCTACTGATTCCTTCATCATTGGTAAACTCGTGATGCATAGCGTCTGTTGCCAAAGCATCAAGAAAATCATCTATGTCATAAGCCAAATGTTGGAGACCATTCAGCCACTGTTTAACAGCTTCATCTGTTACTTCTTTCTGAGAAGCATCATTAAGAAGGGATCGGATATGGGATAACGACCTCTCCCATTTCTTCAGCTCGGAATGAATTTCTTTGGAGCGAGTTATCTTGTTCACGGCTACAGATGTTAGCTTCTCAAAAATTCCTTTGAGCAAGGCAGAAAGAATGAGTTCAGCCATAAGTTTATTGGGGTGTAATTATTATGGGCACAAATGATGCCATGTATGTGGATGAAAAGGGTGAACATTCAGCTCACTGTTATGGCCCACACGTTTTCTTTTTTTCTTTTCTAAAGTGGTACAACTTACTGTTATGGTCCACATTTAGCATTATTTGTGCAACTATAGCGTAGTTTTATTTGTTTGAACTTTGAACAAACAAAAGTGACGTTTGACATATGATCCGCGTCGAAGTACCGGTAAAAAATAAACCTAATTCTTTATACTAGATAGGGTAAGCGGATATCGAATCCACAAGGACTGTGATTATAGCTAAAGTTTTACAAAATAAATGATTGATTAATAGTTTGTTTAAAGACTAAATAATTAAATTACTAATTAACTTAAAAGTAAATATGCGATTAGAAGCAAGATTTGTAACAGTTGGATGAAAAGCAATCTCTCCCGGCTCCGGGCATATTGATATAACTAAGTTATAGAAAATTACTAGTGTTTGATTTTAAACAACATAAACATAGTTTGGATTACTTTAAATGAACAATTTTGGGTACAAGTTATATTTACCACACGACCCGTCTTAACCCCTACACTAATTGGGCTCGGCAATACTCGTGATATTACAGTCTTAAGTTTCAACTAAAAGCATAAGTTTGGGATTAAGCTAATGCAACAACTTATGTCTTAAGAAGATTTCTCAACCTACTCTAAGAAAAGCTAATTTGAAGCCTTAAAAAACAAGCATTAACTTTGTCCTGCATCCAAACACTTTAAAGAACCGCAATAAGCTGATAAACAGTTTCTAAACACAATCCCAAACGGTGTGACTTAGTTGATAGACCGCATCAACTTTGTCCTGCATCCAAACACTTTAAGCGTCTATCAGCTTTATCAAACATCAAGAAGCTGATAAACAGTTTCTAAACACAATCCCAAACACCCTTTAAACCAATACTTTTAGGCTCAGCTTGGCTCATCTTATACGGTCACACCATTTGGCTTTCAGTACAAATATATGTACCAACTACCGAGCACACACTATTCTGTTCGTGACAAACGATTTCTGAAGCTATATTTTATTACTACAATACTACCACATCGACCAGATTCTAGGGTTATTTCCTGAATAAAATTTACAAAATTCAGCACATTAAAATACAACATATTAGAGACCAATTCTACGGATTGTGACCTTTCATCTAAGAACAGTAACATTTCAGACATTATTGCTCTACAAATTGTGAAATTATTTGTCAAGAAATCTGCAAAATCTTAAAAACCATAAACTTGAAACCAAAAAGAACATAAAAATGTCTTCATAAAACCTGTAAGAACCACTTCACGCGACTTTCTTGTTCATGTTTGTAACAAGATGACGCATTTGAAACCTCCAAATCCAGAAGTAAACTAAACCAAACCCGATCAATATATAAACCCAAACAGCCTCACTCCCACTCTCATCAACCAACCTAACCTCCAATATAGTAAACCTCTCCCTTTGTGAATTCCCCAAGATGCCCTCTTTCACATGACCATACCGAAGCTGGGGTGGTAACTTGATACAACACTCAAAAAACGTTGTTGTACCCCTTGCTATGTTCCATATTGTACGCACAAGATGCCTATTTAGCATGAGTGACTAATGATGAAATTGTTTTATCTATGATTTTATGTTGAAATTACAAAACAATACAGTACTATGTACAACACAAATGGATAGAGCGATAACCGTTGACCTCTCTGTGGCTCTATCGCATTGATTCAAACATGACGTTGACTAGTAGAAATCTTCTTAGAGCAGTTTCTAAACACAATTCCAAATACCCTTTAAACCAATACTTTTAGGCCCAGGTTGGCTCATCTTATAAGTCATGCCATTTGGCTTTCAGTACAAATATATGTACCAACTATATCTTATTACTACAACACTACTACATCGACCAGATTCTAGGGTTATTTCCTGAATAAAATTTACACAATTCGGCGCATTAAAATACAACACATTAGAGACCAATTCTTTTGGTTGTGTCACAAGAAAAGCTTTATTATATTAAAGTGATGGGGTTCTTTTGGTTGTGTCGCAAGAAAAGCTTTATTATATAAAAGGTGATAACAGTTGGAGTGACGGTGTGGTTTATGACGAAACTGCTCTTGACTCGTATAGTTTCCCAACCGCGGTGAGTATAGGAGATGAGGACCTGGCTGATGTTCTGTATGGTCATGTGAAAGAGGGCATCTTGGGGAATTCGCAAAGGGGGAGGTTTACTATATTGGAGGTTAGGTTGGCTGATGAGAGTGGGATTGAGGCTGTTTAAATATTGATCGCGGTTGGTTATTTTACTTCTGGATTTGGAGGTTTCAAATGTGTCACCTTGTTACAAACTTAACAAGAAAGTTGCGTAACCTGGTTCTTATAGGTTTAATGAAGACATTTTGATGTACTTTCTGTTTCAAGTTTATGGTTTTTAAGATCTTACAGATTTCTTGATAAATTTTGTTTCTCCTCACTTTGTAGAGCAAATAATGTTTGATATGTTACAGATGAAAAGTCACAATCCGTAGAATTGGTCTCTAATGTTTGATAATTTTTCTTAAGACGGATGGATCTTTTCCCTACAATGATTACTGTTGGGATTTTATAATACCCTTATGCAAGGGTTATGCATGAATGGCAATTTAAACAAGGCGAGGCAGTTGAAGAGTGAAATGGTAAATCTTGGTTTTCCACCCGACGTAATGACGTACACCATATTGGTAAAAAGTTCTTATAAAGTGGGTGATTTGAGTATGGTGTTACGACCACAGGTGATAGTGGGCTGGGTAATGTTACAACCACGGGTGATAGTGGGCTGGGTAATGTTACACACACGGATGATAGTGGGCTGGGTCGTGGCAAGCGGTCCAGGAAAGCACCGGGCTGGCATAAGGAGTTCGTAGTGGGTTAGGACTTGCCATTTATCTATCATTAAGTTATCAGTTTGTTTAGGAATGTCTTTGTGTTTAATTAAGAAAGTGTCATTGTTCTAGAATCTATCTTGTAACCGACTTGTGGTACAAGTTAGGGTTTATCTATTTATACCGCGTCAAGCATTAATGAAAGGCAGTTTTGTGTCAAATAATTCTCTGGTCTTCTCATCTTTTTCTTAGGAGCTTGCACACGCTATAGTGGTGCTACCTTGATACGAGTCAAGTCGTATCAATTGGTGCTTTCATTGTTCTCATGGACGAAAATTCCATTCGATTGTTACTTAAAGAGCAGGCTGATGCGGCTAACTTGCGCGCACAACAGCAGGATGCAGCCTTTCAGGAACAAATTGAGTTATTAAGGTCTGAATTGCAAGTTACTCAGGGTTTACTTCAGGCTCGCAATGGGGCAGGCGGTGATCAAGGATCGTTGTTACCGCGGTCGATGAGGTTGGATGTCCCTAAGTTTGCAGGAAACGATCCCGATAGCTGGATCTTTGCCATCAATGAATACTTTTCGTTGCTTCATACTCCAGCAGATCAACGTTTGAGGATCGTGGGGTTTAATTTAGAAGGTGAGGCGGCGGAGTGGTTTCGATGGATGACACGTAATGGTTTGATTACCACTTGGGATAGATTTGTGGAGAGTGTTAAAAATCGTTTTGGGCCGTCCAAATATGAAGATCCGCAAGGGGCGTTGTCGAAACTGTTACAAACAGGTACGGTTGAAGATTATCAACGCGAGTTTGAAAAGCTGATGAACAGAGTTACGGATATACCAGAATCTTTACTTATTTCTTTCTATGTTTCTGGACTTAAAATTCACTTACAGCGAGAGTTGTTGGTGTCGAAACCAACTACTTTGGGCGATGCGTTTGCATTAGCTCGGATTACCGAGGCTCGATTGGAGGATCAAACTGCTCTGGCATCGGGTATCACGACTCGGACTGTGACCACCGTGGGAAACCATAAGCAGTCAGTGTCGCGTGTTGGTGGATCTTCGACGACGGTTAGTACAACTAAACCACCTTTGTTGCCAAGCCCTACTGGAACTCCCAAGCCACTTGCCATTAAGTGGATTTCCCCCGCTGAGCGACAAGACCGTCTAAGCAAAGGATTATGTTTTAATTGTGATAACAGATGGGCACGGGGGCATAAGTGTCCAGGGAAGTTTTTGTTACTCATGACCGAAGAGGAGGATGACCAGGTAGTCGCGACCAATGATGGAGGTGACGAGCCGGTCGAGAGCGGTGACATATCCATTCTTAATTCACTTATTGGTCACGGTAGTCCGCGTTCACTCCAACTTTGGGGAACGATAGGTAAGAAGGATGTCCATGTACTCATTGATAATGGTAGCACGCATAACTTTATTCGGCCTGATGTCGTCGAACAACTGTGTTTACCTATCCAACCAACAAAAGGGTTCAAAGTATATATCGGCAATGGTGCGACGTTGTTGTGTGAAAGTGTTTGTTCCCAGGTTACTCTTCACATGCAAGGAGTCACAATAGTGGTTGATTTATATGTATTGTCAATGCGGGGACCTGACATAGTGTTAGGTATTCAATGGCTACAAACCTTGGGCAAGGTAACTCATGACTATGCGGAGCAGACTATGGAATTCACTTTGCTTAACACGACTTCTATGTTGAAAGGGGATGACTCCTTACGCATGAAAAGAATTTCTTTTCATCAAATGCAAGCTTTATTGGGCCAGGACGAGGTTTATGGTGTTTATGAAGTTCATAGTTTGCCGTTGGCAGCAGAGGCGCAAGCCGAGGATACAGTTTCAGGGCATGAGGAGCTCATACCTTTACTTGAACGTTTTGATTCACTATTTCAGGTACCAACAACCTTACCTCCTAATCGTACAATTGACCATCGTATTCATTTGTTACCTAGTACTAAGCCTGTGAATGTGCGTCCGTATCGTTATCCACATTATCAAAAAGGTGAGATGGAAAAATTGGTTAAGGAGATGTTAGATCAAGGCATTATTCGTTTTAGTCAAAGTCCTTTTTCGTCACCGGTGTTGTTGGTTAAGAAAAAGGATGGTAGTTATCGATTTTGTGTGGATTATAGGGCCTTAAATGCGGTCACTATTCAAGATAAATTTCCTATCCCAACGGCCGATGAGATGTTTGATGAGCTTGGGGGAGCGGTTATTTTTACTAAGTTGGATTTACGCGCCGGGTACCATCAAATTCGAGTCCATGAGCGGGATGTGTATAAGACGGCGTTTCGGACACATGATGGGCATTATGAATTTTTGGTTATGCCTTTTGGGCTTACAAATGCCCCTTCTACTTTTCAGGCTACTATGAACCGTTTATTCTCACCTTACCTGCGCAAATTTGTTATTGTTTTTTTTGATGACATCTTAGTTTACAGCACCACGCTTGCGAAGCATTTGGAGCATTTAGAGTGTGTTTTTCGGTGTTTACAGACACATCAGTTCTATGTGAAGAAATCTAAGTGTGTATTTGGGGCGAAGACGCTTGAGTATTTAGGTCATATTATTTCAGGTAGTGGTGTGGAGGTGGATCCTAAGAAAGTGCAAGCCGTGAGGGATTGGCCACAACCTACAAATCAACGACATGTACGAGGGTTTTTAGGACTCGCCGGGTATTATCGGCGTTTTATTAAAGGATATGCAACTATAGCAGCGCCGTTGACAGATCTTCTCCAAAAAGATGGCTTTAAGTGGGGTGTGGAAGAGGCGTTGGCTTTTGATAACCTTAAGCAGCAGCTATCGACAGCTCCTATTTTGGGATTACCAGATTTTAATCAAATGTTTGTGGTGGAAGCTGATGCGTCCGACAATGGGATAGGTGCGGTATTGCTTCAAAATAACCGACCTATTAGTTATTTTAGCCGAAAGCTTGGGCCAAGAATGCGTATGACAGCTACATATCAAAAGGAGTTGTTCGCCATTGTGGAGGCAGTTTATAAATGGCGTCAATATTTGGTGGGGCGGCGTTTCATAATTCGTACTGACCACAAAAGTATTAAGGAATTGATGCAACAGGTGATCCAAACTCCAATCCAACAAAAGTATGTTAGAAAATTGTTGGGATTCGACTTCGTAATAGAATATAAACCAGGTGCTTCAAACCAAGTGGCGGATGCGCTTTCTCGAATGCATGATGATGAGGAAGCTGATAGTGCAGCCTTTATGGGCCTTAGTCATCCAGTTGTGGGGTTAATGAAGGATTTAAAGGAAGAGAATGAATCGTTGGAGGAATTGCTTAGCCTACATAGAAAGTTGGATATGAGAACTGCACCGAGTGGGTTTAGACGTGAGCAAGGGCTCCTGATTTTTCAAGATCGCTATTATGTGGGGAAAGAATCAAAGTTGAAAAAGTTGTTACTACGCGAGTTCCACGATACGCCTAGTGCCGGACACGGAGGGGTCAAGAAAATGCTAGTTGGACTATCAGCATTATTTTATTGGCCGGGAATGAGGAAGTCGGTAGAAGATTATATCAAACAATGTTTAGTGTGTCAACAAACTAAGTATTCCACAGAGGCGGTGGGTGGCTATCTACAACCATTACCGACGCCCAATGCCGTATGGGAAGATGTGTCCATGGACTTCATTACCGGTTTACCAGTTTATAAGGGATTGTCAGTTATTCTTGTGGTGGTGGACCGATTCTCTAAATATGCCCATTTTGGTTCGTTACCTACCAGCTTCAACTCTCATAAAGTAGCTGAATTGTTTTTGGAAATTGTAATTAAACACCATGGAATTCCAAAAACAATTGTTTCTGATCGTGACCCAATCTTCGTTAGCAAGTTTTGGACTCAATTATTTCAACTTAGCGGAACTCAATTGAATCGAAGCACGGCGTATCATCCTCAAACGGATGGGCAAACGGAGGTTGTTAACCGGGGTTTGGAACAGTACCTCCGAGCCATGGTGTCGGATCAACCACAGCAGTGGGTGCGTCTCTTACCATGGGCTGAGTTTTGTTACAACACAAGCTACCATAGTAGCATTAGAATGTCACCATATCAAGCTTTGTATGGACGCTTACCTTTATCCTTAATACCATATCCACCAGGGTCATCTAATGTGGCAGCCGTCGATGAGTTATTAGTAGAACGTGATGGGTTAATACGACGACTCAAGCAGAATCTTTTAGAGGCTAAGAATAGAATGGAGGTAAAGGCGAATCGCAATCGGCGTGATATTGAGTTTAATGTGGGGGAAAAGGTGCTAGTAAAATTACAGCCTTATCGGCAGATTACTCTTGCTAAGCGTCTTTCAAATAAACTTGCAAAACGGTATTATGGTCCATACGAGATAGTGGAAAAGATAGGAAAGGTGGCTTATCGACTTGCTCTTCCTAGTACAAGCAGGATTCATCCGGTTTTTCATGTGTCTATTCTCAAGCCCTTTACAGGTACTGGGGATGAAGTAGTAACCGAATTACCTGAGGAATTTCAGGAGGGACAACCACTTGAAAAACCCGTAGCTATATGTGATTCACGGGTAGTGTTGCGAAATGGAAACTTAGATAAGCAGGTCTTGGTGCAATGGGATGGACGGTCTCCGGAGGAGGCGACATGGGAATGGATGACTGATTTCAAAGACACGTACCCTTCGTATAACCTTGAGGACAAGGTAAGTTTCGAAGGAGAAGAGAATGTTACAACCACGGGTGATAGTGGGCTGGGTAATGTTACAACCACGGGTGATAGTGGGCTGGGTAATGTTACACACACGGATGATAGTGGGCTGGGTCGTGGCAAGCGGTCCAGGAAAGCACCGGGCTGGCATAAGGAGTTCGTAGTGGGTTAGGACTTGCCATTTATCTATCATTAAGTTATCAGTTGTTTAGGAATGTCTTTGTGTTTAATTAAGAAAGTGTCATTGTTCTAGAATCTATCTTGTAACCGACTTGTGGTACAAGTTAGGGTTTATCTATTTATACCTCGTCAAGCATTAATGAAAGTCAGTTTTGTGTCAATAATTCTCTGGTCTTCTCATCTTTTTCTTAGGAGCTTGCACACGCTATAGTGGTGCTACCTTGATACGAGTCAAGTCGTATCATATGGCTAAAGAAATGTTTGATGAGATGATTAGCAATGGCTTGCAGCCTCATCATCATGCGTACACATCTCGAATAATGGGTGGATTAAGATATGGTGATTCATCTTCTTTTGAATTATTAGAAGAAATGGAAAAACGTATTACGCCTAATTTAGTCACATATAATGTCTTTGTTTATGGTCTTTGTAAGACTGCAAATGTTGATGAAGCGGCTAAGTTATTAAGAGAAATGGTTAGTCAAGATTTTGTTCCTGATCATGACACGTATACAAGCATAATTTGTTCGTATTTAGAGTCTAGGAATATTAAAAAAGCTACAGACTTGTTTCTTGAGATGCAAAGCAAAGGGGTAAAACCGACAATTGTGACTTACACTGTGTTAATCCATGCTCATGCTGTTACCTGGAGGATAGATACGGTATATAACTATTTTGTTGAGATGCAAAAGGAGGGCATTATGCCGAATGTGATTGCGTACAATGTTTTGATCAATGGTTACTGCAAATCAAGAAAAATGGCACAGGCGTATGGTTGTTTTGCCGAAATGGAAGCAAGAGGTTTAGTTGCTAATAAATATACTTACACAATTTTGATAAACGGGAATTGCTATTTGGGTAATTGGAATGAGGCTTTGCGGTTATATATAGAGATGGTGGATAGAGGCATTGATGTTGGACTTAATTGTTTTAAGTCTTGTTGTCAAAAGTTTAGGGTCTTATTTGTAGTTAGCCTAAAGATGTATTATAGGCTCTAATTGTATCACTTAGTAGACTTTAGGGACCAAATGACTAAATATGGTCAACTGGGCTCTAAAAGGAAAAGGCATGACGGTCAAAAAGGAAGTTACACTCTCATGGCAAATGGTCATGACAGTTCAAAGGGACACGATGGTTGGGAGATAACCGTCATTAGGAATACTATAAATATATGTCTTTGTATTCAGTTTTTAGTGTGTCAATATAATGTAAACAACGATATTATTGGTTATAATAGAATCAATTTTCTTGTTCAATCTTGTGTTAGTTCGATCTTGTGGGTATGGAATCTCGATTCCTAACATTGGTATCAGAGACTAGGGCTCCAAGATTACAAGAATTTGATCCGTTTTGATCATATTGATCAAGAAGAAGACATCGCGTTTTTCGATTTCGAAACAGGGGAACGAAGAACAGAAATTTAGGTTTGCCCGGGAATTACAAGACCAAAGGACTGCTGAGACAGTTGGTTTAATTCGCCACGCAAGCACGAGAAAAAAGTTTGTTAGTTTTGCCCGGGAATTATAAGACCAAAGGACTGCTGAGACAGTTGGTTTAATTCGCCCCGCAAACAGGATAAAAAAGTTTTTTAGTTTTGCCCGGAAATTAGAAAACCAAAGAACTGCCAGAGACAGTTGGTTGATTCCCCGCAAACAAGAAAGAAAAAGAAGTAAGAAACAAGATTTGGTCGAAGGCCAATTAAGTAACAGTGACTGGTAACAATGGAGTATTGGAACGGATTGCTTCACAAAGATCAACCCAGGGATTTGAGGAGTTGAAGATTGTTGAAGAATCCAAGTTTGAGAGATTGAAGAAAATGAAGACATTGCCATGAAGAATGGTAGAACACAGAGCAGAAGCATGAAGACTCGAAGAACAAGACTTAAACAATTAGGGGGGAATATGTTGGACTTAATTGTTTTAAGTCTTGTTGTCAAAAGTTTAGGGTCTTATTTGTAGTTAGCCTAAAGATGTATTATAGGCTCTAATTGTATCACTTAGTAGACTTTAGGGACCAAATGACTAAATATGGTCAACTGGGCTCTAAAAGGAAAAGACATGACGGTCAAAAAGGAAGTTACACTCTCATGGCAAATGGTCATGACAGTTTGGGAGATAACCGTCATTAGGAATACGATAAATATATGTCTGTGTATTCAGTTTTTAGTGTGCCAATACAATGTAAACAACGATATTATTGGTTATAATAGAATCAATTTTCTTGTTCAATCTTGTGTTAGTTCGATCTTGTGGGTATGGAATCTCGATTCCTAACAATTGAGCCTGATGCGTGGACGCATACTACAATTTTAAAGCGAGTAGGGTTTGAAACCAAGGCACACGCGGTACGGTATCTTGAACATGCGGTTCTTGGTAACGAGGAGACTGATGAAGCAAAAAGTGTTCGGTCTTTATAGTTATCATTGAAGGTGCAAAGTTTCTTCAAGTTATGTGGCTCATCAGCTGCTAAATGACTATGGTGGACACATTGGCGGATCACCTGGACGGCTTTTTAGGTTTGTTTTTTTAATAATCTATGAAGTTGTGGAAGAAACATAAATCGGATTGTTGTATTATTAGAAACTTGGAACAATAAAAAACATCAATTACAGTATAGCATTATTGACAATTTTATATTTGAAGTGATCTAAATCTATGTATAGCAAAAGGAATCATTTATTTTGTTTGCTCGTGAGATCTGTAGTCTTGCATAGGCTATTAAGCATAGGATGGGCGTGGCATTTTTGACCCAGTTACAAAGTCAAATTGGGTTACTAAATTAAATATAGCTAAAAGGGGAAACGGGTCAAATGGCTTGAGCTGGTTGAAAACCCACCTAATTTTTAGACATCGACAAAAAAGTATTAGTGGGTCAAGGCTAAACCCGAGTTGACCCATTTTTACCCTTACAAAAATTCACCGATTTAAACCGGAATTCTTTACCCATCCTGCCCATCTTGCCACCTCTAGCATAGAAGGCCACTTGATTAATTATATCGTGCTTAAACATTTTTGTATCTCTTGTTGCCTTACATTTCATCATTTCTGTCTTTTTTTTGCAGTGATATTAACTCGGATGTTTACACATACAAGACACAGATTTGACACACAACAGCGCACAATGAAAAAGCGATATGTTTGCCCTAGGACAGGATGTTTAACAGGTATGTAGATGAGATAAATGTCTGATAAGTTAAAAATGTATTATTTCAATTTTTTTACCAAATGAATTTTGATGTTTGATGATTATGTCAACTAAGCCATGCCTTGTTTTTTCCCCATGGGACAATCTACTTGTACAGATTATTCATAAGCAATTGAATTCCCATATATATATATATATATATATATATATATATATATATATATATATATATATATATATATATATATATATATATATATATATATATTTAACTCAACGAGAGTTTACACTTGCAGTAAACATGTATCTATAGTGAGTATGGCTCTTGACAATATTGGTTTAAAATTATTGCATGACTCGTTCATAAATAATCTTTTAATACGGAGTAAAAAAATAAGAAACAAGATATTAAACATGCACTCATGCACACAACATGGATACTATGTTTCACACACACAGACACACACACACACATGTATGTTAAGTTGGACAAATGCACCTGTAGCACAACAAATGTGAAGGGATTCGGTCATCTGATCTGATTCTATAGATCAAGGCACTACAAGGTTTCTTAAAATAGAAACGTACACATGGTGGTGTATGAAGAAAAGCACTGCAAAATATTAATAATAAAAAAAATTAGAAGAATAAAAGCATCGGAATTGGCAAAATAATAATGTTACTTGCAGGAAACTGGGAAGTAGTGCAATTTGCAAGAATAATCTTTTTTGATTAAACTCTGAAAATAAACTATAAAAGCACTTAATGTCCAGGTTTGCTCAATCCAGCGAATGTTGTAGTGTTTTCACATTAGTTGTGGTTGTTTGCTATAAAAACTCAAGTAGACTTGTTTTGAAAATCAGTCAAACATTGATAAAAAAATCTCGATTATCTTCACATAAAACTTTTGGTTTCAACCCTGATGAAAAATGCTCAATGACTATTTCAACTTGCAAGTTGCAACTCAACGGTTAACTCTTCGCTTACCAGTCCATCTGCTACCATTGACATCCTCCAGAGATCATAAAAACAGGTATGAATCATTGTCTCTCATGGATCGATATAATGCTTGTGGTAATTTTAGCTTCAAATGTTCATTTCCAACGACTTAAGTGTTGGTTTCTGTGTGTGTAGTAGTGCACCCAAACAGGGTAAAGATAATCAATCAAGGGTACCGGATATTCACTTGAAGTCGTGGTATCACTTTCCAATAGAAACTATTCGACCCTATGCCTGGGTTGCACGAATATCTCTATGGGATAAAACCAAGTGAAGTTCTTATTCTAGGCACAGAGCAAGAACCGATCGTATGTTAGTGTTTAGGGTTTTTGTCGTGTCCTTCATGCCATGTGATGATCTCTATTTATAATAGAGTTTACTCAAAACCCTAGCCCATGGAATTATGTTATAATTAACGGCCCATTAATTATACCATAATAGTTTCCATAAATGTAGGAATCTGTGGTTATCAGACAATCAGCAGGAATAGCTGATCAGCAGGATCAGACTTTAGCCTATCAGCAGAATCACTAATGCTATCAGCAGAATCGTTCTGCATCGGCAGCAATAAAGCTATCAGCAGAAACGATAATACTATCAGCAGGAATGACAAAGCTAATCAGCAGAGTCTAATGCCTAAACAGCAGAGTTATTGTACCATCAGCAGGAACAATAACACTATCAGCAGAGTAATCTGCATCAGCAGAATACTCTTTTACACTATAACCACAATTGAGTCAGGGTGTTCATTGACCTGATGGGTGTATACTCCATACCTCCAAGCCCATTACCAGGTGTAAACCTATCCCTCAAGTGCACTAAATTTTCCAACAATCCTCCCCAAATTTAGTTCACTTCCTTGCATGAAAAATTAAACACAAAACAAAACATATGCATAAATGAAAATATCTTGAAGATTGAATTCTCATCTTAGTACCTTACAAGTTCAAATATTCGAGAATCAGGGTGTTCTAAGAATTGAACCCTTCAACCCATTTGAATACCTGAATATAAAATACACATACATTTTCAAACACTAAAATACTCCTGACACTATACAAGCCATGTGTCCATATCCAATTAATAAATGTTGTAAAAGCTAAAAGTCCTAAAGCTTCCTGAAGCGGCAAAACTTCAACATTTACATAGGTGGTTCATCTTTTAATCATGCCCCTGCAAAGCACTTTTTCAAAGAAAAATAACCATTAAGAAGTGAAGACTTTATCCTCCTTTCCAGCAGGTTCTGAGCACAACCTTGGGATGTAAATAAAACAGTGCTCCAGTCCACTAAATGATCAGCTTTCCACATTGAACTCAACTCCAAAGTTTCCTCAGGAGGGAGTTGGGTGTCTTTGCATTCAGTGACTAAGTTGGACTTAAACCCATCCCTGTAGCAGACTTAAAAACCAAGTCTCTAGCCAAACCCTTCGTCAAGTGATCAGCTAAGTTCTGTTGAGATCTTACAAACTCTATAGATACCACCCCATTCATGATAAGCTCACGAATCATGCTATGCCTGACACCTAAGTGTCTAGACTTCCCATTGTACATCTGGCTATAAGCCTTTGCCAATGTAGCAGCACTATCACAACGGATAGAAATAGGTGCTATAGGTTTAGGCCACAATGGAATCTCAAGAAGCAAGTTTCTCAACCATTCAGCTTCTTTACAAGCAGCAGCTAAGGCCACAAATTCAGATTCCATGGTTGAACTGGTAATGCAAGTTTGCTTCTTGGATGCCCAAGAAATTGCACCTCCACCAAGTAGGAATACCCAGCCACTAGTAGACGAATTATCCTCAGTGTTACTGATCCAACTTGCATCAGTATACCCTTCTAGTACAGAAGGATAACCAGTATATGAGAGACTATAATTCATAGTTTTCTTCAAATACTTCAGTACCCTCTGAATTGCTTGCCAATGATGAGCACTAGGATTACTAGTATACCTGCTCAGTTTACCCACAGCAAATGCAATGTCAGGTCTTGTACAAGTCATGGCATACATCAAGCAGCCAATTACCCTAGAATACTCAAGTTGAGATACAGCCTTGCCTTTATTGGGCATTAGCTTCTCACTTGCATCCATAGGAGTACTCACTGGAGTACAATCAAAGTAATTAAATTTCTTCAACACCTTCTCAATGTAATGAGACTGAGAGATAGAAATTTTGTTACCTTCATGTTTAATCCTAATACCAAGGATAACATCTGCCTCCCCCATATCCTTCATGGAGAACCTTGATGACAAAAATTCCTTTGTAAGGTCCACTTGATTTTGGTCAGTGCCAAAGATCAACATGTCATCAACATATAGACAAATGATGACTCCTTTACCAGATTCATCAAATTTGCTATATACACATTTGTCAGACTGGTTAAGTGAATAACCACTAGACAAAACCACTTCATCAAACTTTTGATGCCATTGCTTAGGTGCCTGTTTAAGTCCATATAAGGACTTAATCAGTTTGCACACCTTCTTTTCATTGCCAGGCATGATGAAGCCTTGAGGTTGGTTCATGTAAACCTCCTCATCCAATTCACCATTCAAGAAAGCTGTCTTCACATCCATCTGATGAATAATCAGATTGTGAATTGATGCCAAGGCAATCAGCAATCTTATCGTACTGATACGAGCCACAGGGGCATAAGTATCAAAGTAGTCAATTCCTTCCTTTTGTTTAAAGCCTTGAATGACTAATCTTGCTTTGAACTTTTCAACAGTTCCATCTACCTTCATTTTCTTCTTGAAAATCCATTTGCATCCTAGAGGCTTGCAACCAGGAGGTAGATCAGCCAACACCCAAGTGTTGTTGCCCATGATGGAGTCCATCTCATCATTTATTGCTTCTTTCCAGAAAGCAACATCTTGGGACTTCATTGCTTCATCAAATGTTTTGGGATCATCCTCAACATTAAAGCAATAGGAGTGTTGGTCAGAGACCTCATCCCTTGTTCCTTCAATTAAGTACAATTGAAATTCAGGTCCAAATGATTTTGGAGTCCTCACCCTAGTGCTTCTTCTGAGCTCAGGTTCAGGTTGTTGTTCCACAACCTCATCAGGGACCTCATCAGAGGCTTCTGATACACCAACATCATTGGTTCCATTAGGAATCCTCTGACTTGGTCTAGGGACTGAAGAGAATCTATTCTCATCAAAATTTGCATCCCTTGATTCAATTATAGTGTTAATTGAAACAGCTTCATTAGGTTCAATGACATAGAACCTATATACCTTGGAATGCTCAGCATATCCAACAAAGATGCACTCAATGCCTCTTTCACCCAAAGTTTTATGCTTTGGATCAGGGAGTCTTACAACTGCCCTACAACCCCAAACCTTGAGATAATTCAAGTTGGGTTTCCTTTTAGTCCAGAGTTCATAAGGGGTAGTCTTGTTCCTTTTGTTAGGAACCCTATTTAGCAAATAGCAAGCTGTTAACATAGCTTCACCCCAGAACCCTTGACTCAGTCCAGAGTAGGACAACATGGAATTAACCATCTCCTTTAGCACTCGGTTTTTCCTTTCAGAAATTCCATTTTGCTGAGGAGTATAAGGGGCAGTCGTTTCATGGATTATACCAACAGACTGGAAATACTGAGTATCCATGTACTCACCTCCCCTATCAGTCCTTAATCTCTTGATCAGGGACTCTTGTTGCAATTCAACTTCAGACTTAAATACTTTAAATTTATCTAATGCTTCATCCTTAGTATGCAATAAATAAACATAACAATACCTAGAAGCATCATCAATAAAAGTCACAAAGTATTTCTTATTCCCCAAAGAGGGAGTAGCATGTAAATCACATAAATCACTATGTATTAATTCCAACACATTAGTTTCACGTTTTACATCTTTAAATGGTTTCTTAGTTATCTTGTTCAACATACAAGTATTACACTTTTTAGTGTCCATGTCAAATGCTGGGATTAACCCATCCTTAGACATATCTTGCATACGTTTAAAGTGTACATGGCCAAGTCTAGCATGCCAAAGGGTTGAATCATATTGTTTAGATGACAACATACAAACAGAATCAATCACATCATGAACAATATTAAGTCTAAACATGTGATTACTTAAATAACCAAGTCCAATAAATACACCATTTTTAGACAAAACAAACTTATCAGATTCAATAACTTGTTTGTAACCACAATTATTTAAAATACCACTAGAAACCAAGTTCTTCCTAATATCGGGAACATGTAAAACATTCAACAAAGTAATAATCTTTCCAGAACTAAACTTCAACTCAACACTTCCTCTTCCATGCACCAGGGCTGTTGACTCATTTCCCATATGAAGAATAGAACCATCATTCATTGACTCGTAGGTCTTGAACCAGCTTCTATCTTTACACACATGAACTGTTGCTCCAGAGTCAACCCACCAAGCCACATCATCATCCTGCACAAAGAACAATTCAGATATATATGTAACCTAATAAATCCAAAAAGACTTATTAAATATATTCTGACCTTTCAGGGAGTTGGAGTTACCATTCCCAGATCCACTTGTGCCTGAACCATTGGTCTTATTACCAATTTTACCACCTTTGCAATCCTTCCTGAAGTGTCCAGTTTTACCACACTTCCAACAAGTAGCCTTTGACTTCTTGTTAGGATCAGGTTTGGTATTATCCTGATGTTTCCGCTTGCCCTTGTTGTCATTGTTCCTGGAGGAGTTGTTATGCTCCACCATATTGACAACTGATGGACCAGCAGCAGTGCTGCTCTTTGGTTTGTCACTTTCATGCACCTTGAGTGATTCCTCAATGCGCAAATGACTGCCCAACTCAGTAAGAGTTAACTCCTCCTTCTTATGTTTAAGCATGTGCTTGAAATCTTTCCAAGAAGGAGGTAGCTTATCGATGATACAAGAGACTTGAATAGCCTCATCCATGTTCATCTTGTGTTGAGTAAAACGACCAAGTATACTAAGAAGTTCATTGTATTGGTCCATGACCGGTCTAGAATCGACCATTTTGTAATTGTTAAAATTACTTACAAGAAACTTCTTACTTGATGCATCCTCAGCCATATATTTGGCTTCCAGAGAATCTCATAGTTCTTGAGAAGATTCCACATTCTGATAAATATCAAATAAAGTATCAGACATACCATTGAGGATTAAACCTCTGCAGACATAGTCATCGTTCTCCCACTTGCTTCTGGCCCTCATCTGTTCCATCGTAGCATCATCCCCATAATCAGCAGGAATAGGAGTGGTCAGAACATCTGCCACGTTCATGCTAGTCAACAAGAACTTCATCTTCTTCTGCCATCGTCTGAAATCCACACCTTCAAACTTTTCCAACTTGGAAAAGTTAGCAGCTATTTGTCTCATAGCAGCAGCCATTGATTATCACTAAATAGTTTCTATTGATTGTTGGTTTCTGTGTGTGTAGTAGTGCACCCAAACAGGGTAAAGATAATCAATCAAGGGTACCGGATATTCACTTGAAGTCGTGGTATCACTTTCCAATAGAAACTATTCGACCCTATGCCTGGGTTGCACGAATATCTCTATGGGATAAAACCAAGTGAAGTTCTTATTCTAGGCACAGAGCAAGAACCGATCGTATGTTAGTGTTTAGGGTTTTTGTCGTGTCCTTCATGCCATGTGATGATCTCTATTTATAATAGAGTCTACTCAAAACCCTAGCCCATGGAATTAAGTTATAATTAACGGCCCATTAATTATACCATAATAGTTTCCATAAATGTAGGAATCTGTGGTTATGAGACAATCAGCAGGAATAGCTGATCAGCAGGATCAGACTTTAGCCTATCAGCAGAATCACTAATGCTATCAGCAGAATCGTTCTGCATCGGCAGCAATAAAGCTATCAGCAGAAACGATAATACTATCAGCAGGAATGACAAAGCTAATCAGCAGAGTCTAATGCCTAAACAGCAGAGTTATTGTACCATCAGCAGGAACAATAACACTATCAGCAGAGTAATCTGCATCAGCAGAATACTCTTTTACACTATAACCACAATTGAGTCAGGGTGTTCATTGACCTGATGGGTGTATACTCCATACCTCCAAGCCCATTACCAGGTGTAAACCTATCCCTCAAGTGCACTAAATTTTCCAACATTAAGATTTTTTATTTTTTAAACGAGGCATGATACTAATTTAATAACCTTCATAAGCTCATGTGCTTATTGTTCTAGGTATGTGCGCAGCAATAAATTTACAATCACGCATTTACGCGCACATATGAATTGCAATAGTAAAGTAATAAGCATACAATATCTACTTGGTAGAGTGGCCTTTTTTTTAGTAAAGGTTAGGGTGACTTGAATCCCTTTTTCATCAAAAGGAAATCTGATAGAAAATGCATAAGACAAGATGATCATCACTCTGCTGGTGTAAGTGTTCTAATTATCATTTATAGAGAACCTTAAAGTTATCGCTTAGCTTATAGTTCAAATAAAGACGTACTTGGCAACTATGTTCATTTACCTTTTTTGAAACCTGACCAAACTTTGTTGTTGTTGAATCGTGTATTCGTGTGCATAGAATATTGTCACTAGTGTAATTATGCATATCATTTCGAGTTGTGATGATTATTTTGCTTCCATAAGCCACTTCAAGGAATGGAGCCGCTAATGTTTCCCAGTCTTCCAGCTTTTCGCTCCATATATCATCCAAAACAAGGAGAAATCGTTTCCCTGCAAGTTGATTTTTAAGAGCTGCTTGAATCAAATTTAGATCTTCAAATTCCTTCTTTTCCCCACTTATAGATTGAAAGATGACTTTACTTATATTGAAGCTGTCAAAGTCATCAGACACACAAACCCATGCCTTGAGCTCAAAGCGATCCTTCACTTGCTGATCGTCATACAAAAGTCTAGCTAAAGTCGTTTTTCCCATGCCACCCATACCAACAATGGGCACGATGCTAAAGTTTTGACTACATGGTTCATCACCCAATAGCTTCTGGAGTAATTCCTTCTTATCACCTTCACGCCCAACAATACTAGGTGCATCTACCAAAGAGGTCTGGTAACTTCTATTCTTATTTTTTGACCCGCCATCTTTGACAGTTAAACCAAGATTATTTTTTTCATCTATGAGTTCTTGTAACCTGGTGGTAATACTATATAATTTGCCGCCCATCCTAGTACTTAGTGAGAAATTTGTGCAACAAGCTGGGATGAGCTTTCTTACCTTGCTACTGATTACTTGATCAGACTCGTGATGCATAGCGTCTGTTGCCAAAGCATCAAGAAAATCATCTATGTCATAAGCCAAATGTTGGAGACCATTCAGCCACTGTTTAACAGCTTCATCTGTTACTTCCTTCTGAGAAGCATCATTAAGCAAGGCTCGGATCTGGGGTAACTTCCTCTCCCATTTCTTCAGCGCGGAATGAATTTCTTTGGAGCGGGCAATCTTGTTCATGGCTGCAGATGTTAGCTTCTCAAAAATGACTTGGAGCAAGGCAGAAAGAACGAGTTCAGCCATTGTTGGTTTATGGTGAAAGCACAAAAGAAAGTATGAATGTGGATGGATAAGGAGGGTGCATAGAATGGAGGGGTCTGAGATAATATACTTGCATTATTGTCTTTGTTATCGTCAATGCTTCTATTATTGTTTTTATAAAAGAAGTTGGGACTCTTGGAGAGTCCGCAGGGGTTTTAAATTTTGAGGAAGGAACAAGGTGGTGTGCGGAACTACCAAACTATAGTAGTAGGCTAGGTGTGAATTGTCAATTTTGAGATCTTGAAAAATTGACTCTTTTGCCCTTTTTTTTTTTAAATTGTGGATGGATAAGTGCATAGAATAAGAAACAAGATATTAAACATGTATTGATAGTGAGTATGGTTCTTGACAATATTGGTTCAAAACTATTGCATGACTTGTTCATAATTAGTCTTTTGATAAAAAACAATAAGAAACAAGATATTAAACATGCACACAACATGGAAACTATATGTTTCACACACGCACACACATGTATATTAAGTTGGACAAATGCACCTGTAGCACAATAAATGTGAAGGGATCCGGTCATCTGATCTGATTCTATAGATCAAGGCACTACAAGGTTTCTTAAAATAGAAATGTACACATTTTGGTGTATGAAGAAAAGCGCTGCAAAATAGTAATAATAATAAAAAAAAAAATTAGGAGAATAAAAGCATCGGAAATGGCAAAATAATAATGTTATTTGCAGGAAACTGAGAAGTAGTGCAATTTGCAAGAATGGTCTTTTTTTTTTTAACAAAGTCTGAAAATATCCAGCAAATGTTGTAGTGTTTTCACATTAGTTGTGGTTTGTTTGCAATAAAAACTCAGTAGACTTGCTTTGAAAATCAGTCAAGCATTGATAAAAAAATCTCGACTATCTTCAGTTCTTCACATAAAACTTTTGGTTTCAACCCTGATGAGAAATGCTCAGTGACTATTTTAACTTGCAACTCAACGGTTAACACTTCTCTTACCAGTCCATCTGCTACGTTTGACCTCCTCCAGAGATCATAAAAACAGGTATGAATCATTGTCTCTCATGGATCTATATAATGCTTTTGGTAATTTTAGCTTCAAATGTTTATTTCCAACAACTTAAGATAAATTTTTATTGAAATGAGGCATGAGACTGATTTAATAATCTTCATAAGCTCATGTGCTTAATGTTCTAGATATGTGCACTGCTATAAATTTACAATACGCACATATGAATTGCAATAGTAAAATAATAAGCATACAATATCTACTTGGTAGAGTGACCTTTTTTTTAGTAAAGGTTAGGGTGACTTGAATCCCTTATTCATCAAAAAGAAATCTGATAGAAAATGAATAAGACAAGATGATCATCAATCTGCTGGTGTAAGTGTTCTAATTATCATTTATAGTGTAATTATGCACATCATTTTTTTTCGTGGAATGTTATTTGGAAAACTAACATAGTATCATACTTGTTATTGGTGCACGCTGAAGGCTGATATCCAAGATGTTTTATGCTAGTACTAAATCTAATACACCGCCCTGTGTACAGTCGTGAAGCACGATTTGAATATCTGCTGCACAACTACCATACAGTGGCTACTGCTATGTCCTCTTTTCTTTTACTAAAATTGTGGAAACTATCAACAGCCATTCTGTAAAACTTGACGTGTTGAAGCAAACTATACTTGACCTTCACTTTGAGAGTAGGGGCCATATTTGCACCGGAAGCTGCTGCAAAGCTGAATGCAGCCTGATCTGAGGACAAAGATATATGCTTCACTTTATACTGAGATGTCACAAACATAGTCATGCCATTTTGTTAGAGCATGCCGTTTTTGTTGGGAACATTATATTGTTTTTTCATGTCCCTATGTCATTATTTGGCAAATGCATACTTACTTTTCGGGTAGTGGTAAACCCTTACAGTAATCTTACAGATTTTCCGTTTTGTATTATACACGCGAGTAGTACACTCCTGCTGACATAAAATAACGAACAATTCAAAGTATTTAACTCTGTAGTTGTTATATACACACATTACTGGTCCGGTGTTTTTTTTTTTTTTTTTTTTTTTTTTTTTGTGCAAAGGTGAAAAATATATTAGCTCAATACCAAGGTACATGGAAAGCTTCCAAAAACAGATCTAATGACAAGCCATAGCATCTGAACTTGGAGCTAAAACAAAATAACCAGACAACTTACAATCCATGAAACTCATACAAACAACACTATACTGACGACAGCAGTCCAGTCCTCCAATTCACTACTATATTCATTTTGTGAAGCACCGGTAATAAACACATACCACTTTCTCATATGGGGCATTTAGTTCTCCATTGTATTTCCCATTTTTTCTTGTAGTACAGAAGCTGGTTTGTACTTTTAAACCATAGTTTTGATTCTTCAACATTAGGAATCCTCTTATCATCCACAAGCTTATCAATAAAATCCACTACCTTCTTCCATTCTAACATTATATCTGTGTCTTCCATTCTATTATCATTCTTCAAAATCTCATTTTCTCTTACATTATTCTCTACCATTCTTGATGTCATCCCATTCTTTCCACTACAAACATCTTCCGCTGTTGTTCCATTGGTAACACCATTAACCATTTTATCATTTTGGTTTTGTGAAATAGTAAAGGCAGGGAATTCATCATCATAGCTTTTTGGCAAAGCCTCAAACATGTTAGTATTTTCCACATTGCTCTTCTCTATCCCTGTTGTCACAACATTGCTTCCACTTTTCTTCCTGTATTCTTGTCTAGCAAAAGGCCCATTCCCCCGTTCATTATTCTTTTTTGGAAATTGCTGCCATTGCTTCCTTCTATTCTGTACTTCCTGAAAACCTTGTGCTTCATTCTCATCATAGACTCCATTCTGCACTTCCTGAATGTTAGAGTTTGTGTATAACTTTTAATGTATGTATGTCCGGTTTCGAACCCGAGACTCGGGATTGCACACAATACGTGAGAGTTCCAATGGTTTGAATAAATTAAATATATTTTATATTTATATTTATTCATTTCACAAAACAAATACTTAACGACATTTAGTACTTAACGGGGTTAGAGATAACGGCCGTTAAAGGACTAATTATGCAAAAGGGAGTTAGAAGGATCTAGAACCCAAACCCATTGGGTTTATTCGGCCGACCCTCCCCTATGGGCTTAGGGATTCGGTTTGATGGAGTGGGGAGCAAGTTAGGGATAGCCTATAAATACAATCCCATTGTGTTTGGTTTTTCTCTAATCTTGAATCCCTAACTAAGGCCAAACTTCTTTCTCTTCTCTCCCTCTAAGCTCAAACGATCGACCTCTTTTTTAATACCACTAGGTATTGTCGATTCAAGTAGGGCTTGTCAAGTGTTTGGTTTGTTTGTGATCCTTGAACCTAGCTTTTCCCATTGGAACGCTATCATTACGTGTGTACAAGAACGAGTGACAAACTTCTTTTAGCTTGTGTTTTTTTGTGGTGTTCGATCCATACCCTAAACCCTAATTAGGGTTTATCTTGTTCTTGTTGATCTGATTCCTTGTTCTTGCTAGGAATCAAAAGGTACGCTTTCTTTTAGTTTAATTAATTATATGTTTATGTAGATCCATTCCGCTGCGTGATCTTGATGTTTATGTGTTTATAGTATTTGTATGATTCACATATTCCAACACTGAAAACCTTGTGCTTCCTTGTCATCATAGACTCCATTATGCACTTCCTTATCCTTATTGGCCAAATCAATATTTAACTCATTATGCACTTCCTGCTCATTATCACAATTCTTGCAATTCTTCTTTTCATGACCAAAAACCTTGCAATGAGAACATACTGGTGGTTTCCAATCATAAGCTACTTGAATCTTCTTTGTACCTTTCACCTTATTCTCCATATCCCTATACTGTATTTCAATCTCATACTTAAATTCCTTTTCAGCATCCATTTCAATTAGAACTCTAGCAAAATCAAGACTCCCTATCCCAGAGTGGCACATGTCTGCAGTCATTGAGTCCATTACTAGTGGGTTGCCTAAACTACTAGCTAGAGCACTAATTCCTTCAATACTCCAAGCTTCAAGAGGAACATGCATCATTTTAACCCACACAGGTAACTTCTTAGGTTCAACTTTCTGCATTCCTACCTCATGACTCCATTTCTGCACAAACAGAGGCTTATTGCTAACCATCCAAGGTCCTTTTTCAACCACAGCATTCAATCCCTCTACATTCCTAAACTTAAACACGTAATGTCCATCTTTGCTAGCACTGATCTCTCTTATCCCATATTTACTCCACATTCTCCTAAGGTTGTATCTTAACTCATTAGCATTCATATTGTACCCAAGAAAAAAACCACTAGCAGTACAACACCACTTCTCACTTCCTTTCTGTACAAGCATTTCATCAAACACTACAACTTCATTGCCACTATCATTGACTACTGTTGGTATATAGCTAAGGTTTTTAGGTATCTCATCTTTCATAACTGCACTAGCATATGACTTAGTAACCTTATTGCTCTCATTATTAACAGCCACAGATTCCACATTGACACTATCATTTACATTCACAGTTTCAGTCTCTCCAGTTTGACCAGCCATAACATTCTCATTTTTATCACAAACCTCCTCATTAGTACTTACACTACGCATGACAGTATCATTATCAGTAGGAGTATTAGTATTCACAGGAGTACTTACACTTTGTGCATCAGTAGTATTCACTTCCTCAGTATTCATATCTTTCCCCTTTCCACTCTTCTCAACAGGATTATGAGATTCACTTTCTTTCCCAATTCTGCGAGCCTTATTCTCATTAGTAACATCACCTGTCACTGTTTCATTACGCTTTTGGCTCAAATTACTAACCACATTGTTAGGAAATTAAGCTATAGCAGTTAGTACTGTTGAAGATGAAAGTTAGTACTGCTGAAGAAGGTTGAAGACATAAGCAGTTAGTACTGTTGAATGAAGAAGTTTGTACTGTTTATGTAATAGATAATTATAGAAAAGATATTGTGAATATCTTATACGGTTTAGTTGATAGTTATCTTGTGAAGGAATCCTTAGTCTATAAAAGGATTACCTAGGTTAAAGTTTGATATAGATGATATAGAAGTTTTACGATTAAGTATTGCTTAGTTAAGATTCAAGGTTGTAAACCCTAGTGATAGGAGATCACTCGTATTATTGATTAATAATATTGAATCGTTGAAGTTGAAGTATATTATTCATTGTTCATTCTTTGTTGATTCATTAATACAAAACACAAACAAACAAATCTTCTAAGTGCTAGCTAGTAAATTCCGCGTGCTAGACTAGACATCATTCAAAGTATTAATCTAACACAAGGAGTGTGTGTAGATCCGGTCAAGTGGTATCAGAGACAGGTTACTGATACTTTGGTTTAGAAGATCCAGACGAATTTGTTCAAGAAAAGATGTACATGGAGACAACAACAAGTCAGACTAATATTGCTGCTAAGCTTCCAATGCTTAAGCCCAATGAGTTCGATATGTGGCGATTAAGAATTGAGCAGTTCTTCCAAGTTCAAGATTATACTCTTTGGGAGATCATTGAAGAAGGAAACTCCTTTTCACCCGTGTCAACAACAACTGTTGTTGAAGGTAAATCTGAGACTACAGTGCAGACAAAGCCAACCACTACTAAAGAGAAGGCAAGGCACAAGAATGATGTTAAGGCTAGAAGTTTGCTTCTGATGACTATTCCCAATGACCAGTTGTTGAATTTTAGCAAGTTTAAGTGTGCTAAAACCCTTTTTGAAACTATTGTTGCAAGATATGGTGGGAATGAAGCCACCAAGAAATCTCAGAAGACTCTTCTCAAGCAACAGTTTGAGAATTTTTCAGCAACAAGCAATGAGTCACTAGATCATATGTTTAATAGACTTCAAAAACTAGTGAGTCAATTGGCTGTTCTAGGAATTGAGATGCCTCAGGAAGATCTCAACTCCAAATTTCTGAGGAGTCTACCAGCTGAATGGGTTATGCATGTGGTTGTATGGAAAAACAAGCCTGATATAGATTCCATGAGCTTAATGGATCTCTATAGCAACTTCAAGATAGTTGAACATGATATTAAGAAGTCTGCTGGATCAAGCTCAAGCTCAAGCTCAGGTAATTTGGCCGTTGTATCAACTCCCAGTACCTCAAGTCCAGATGAAGAAGTGCAAGTTGCTGGAGCAGTTGGTACTGCTAGTGCAAACCTTGGTACTGCTAGCACCTCAAGCAGTACTAGTGGACTTTTGAATGAAGATACTTATTGTGCTTTCTTGACTACTCAGCACAATGGAAGTATGTTGACTCATTCAGATCTTCAAGAGATTGATGAAGATGATATTGAAGAGATGGATATCAAGTGGCAGCTCTCTCTTCTCAGCTTGAGAGCTAGGAGATTCTTGAAGAAGACTGGCAAGAAGATTGTCATAAACAGCAATGATGTTGCAGGGTATGACAAGTCCAAGATTGAGTGTTTCAATTGCCACAAGAAAGGTCATTATTCAAAGGAGTGCAGATTGCCAAGCCAACAAGATGGAAAGAGCAGAGGATATGGAAACAAATCAAGGGTTGTAGAGGTTACTGATTCAAGCTCGAAAGCCATGGTTGCCATTGATGGCTTAGGGTTTGACTGGAGCTACATTGCAGAGGAGGAAGCAGAAGCATCTACAGAGGTTGCTCTCATGGCATTTTCAGATTATGAGGTACAAGTTTCTAAATGTTCTAAATCTTGTGAAGCTTTAAAAGATCTAGAAACACTTAAGACAAGATATGAGAATCAGAGAAAAGAGCTAGTCAAAACTGCTTTTAACTTAGCAAATCATAAGAGGGCTTTAGCTGTGTTAGAAGAACAAATTGTTCATTATAAAAGTAATGAGTCAAAGTTTTCTGATGATATGATTATTGTTAAGAGAGACTTAATGTTTAGAGAGAATGAAATTACTGTATTGAAACATGAGCTAGAACAGGTTAAGAAAGCTAAGGAGAACATTCAGATGAGTGTAGACACACTAGAATACACATCAAAAGGTGTTCAAAAGATAATTGAGTGTCAGATCCTCAATAAAGCTAAGTCAGGCCTAGGTTATAAGTCAGTTCCACCTCCCTATAGAGGAATTCCAACACCCCCAGGCATAGACTTAGAACACACAGGACTCCCTGAATTTCAATTACCTGTGCTTAACTATGGTCCTCAAACCAAGAAGGATGTAGTTGACAAACCTGTGTATGAAAGTGCAAGTGATAAATCACTATCTGAGGACAAGGTGTCTTCTGATAGGTCCTCAGCTAAGGACTCAGATGCTTCAACCATTGAGGAATGGACTTCTGATGATGAGGATGATCAGGCTGTGGTTAAGCCTGTTAGTGCTAAAGTGGAGGAACCAAAAGTTCCAAAGATTGTTAAACCTGAGACTGTTAGGCTTAGATCAAATGCCAAACCTTTTAGGCCAACAGTTAGGTATGCAGAAATGTATAGAACCACAAACAAGCCAATAGGTAACCAAAGGAATTGGAATGACCTCAAATCTCACCAATTAGGGGATGATTTTGTCTGTTATAGGAAAGCTTGTTACTCTTGTGGTAGCTTTGACCATCTTGCAGATTTTTGTGATAAATGGGTATCTGGATATACAAATCATAGGTTGAGCATAGCAAGACCTCAATCTTTTCTTAGGAATGATAGAATGATACCTAGATCAGTTCTTTTAAGGTCTGGACCCAAAGCAGTTCAAACTGCTAGACCAGCAGTTCAGACTGTCAGACCTATTAGACCTGTTAACCCAAGGCCAACAGTTCAAGGTGCAAAAATGTTTTCCAAATCAGCACCAACAACTGTTAAAAGACCCTTTCAAAATAGACAAGTAGTGAAAAACCAAGTTTGGAAACCTAAGGTAACAACTACCAAGCCAGCAGTTCCAACTGCTAGCAGAGTAATTGGTACTGGTGTTAACAAAAACACTGCTAAGGGAAATATGGGAAATGGTGTGAATGCATCAGCATGTTGGGTTTGGAGACCCATCAAACCTAATGGTGCTAAAATTGTTTTGAAAAGAATGAATTATGTTGATGCAAGAGGAAAGCCTAAGTCTGTTTTGGCTTGGGTTCCACAAGGAAATTAATTTTCCTTGTAATGTGCATTGTTAGTCATATTCTTTTATATTGTGAGACAAGTTCTTTGTGGCTTGTTTCTTTATTTTTGGACTAACACTTGCAGGTTTTGGATGATAAGCATCAAAGAATTAGATGATATATGTTTTGGACTGTTATGGTGATTTGAAGCTGAGTGTGTGATCTTTGCACACAACAAATGGTAATTGGTTCACCATGTCTAACCCACATAAGAACCAACTAGTCCAGAGCAAACGGTTTCTGGTAAAGACTAATCAAATCCGTTGATGGTTGACAATTTACCAAAAATTGTATGGTTATCAGCTCACCATATCTAAGTGTGAAGAGTTGGCTAGTCCAAAGCAAACGGCTATTGGTAAAGACATATCAAATCCGTTGATAGCTGATAGTTTGCTAAAAACTATGTTTGAGCCATGGTATATTAAAATTCTTTACAATAAGTTCATACGGCTCAACAAAATTTTTCCAACAGTTGGTACGGTTAGTACAAAGTTAGTACGGTTCAACTAGCCGTTGCAAAAATCTGTCAGTAATTAATTTTCTAGCCGTTGGGGTAAAACCGTTATTCTTAAGGTATTTATAGGGATTTTTATAGACGATAATTATCTTTTTACCATAAATTCATTTATTCTCTTTCTAAAGATAATTTATCTCATACGCATATTTCGCAAAACCCTACACAGTACCTATAAACCCCAAGCGACTACATAAAACCTCAATTCCAATTCAAACGATCATCGTATTGCTATAATCTTTCATTTTTCATCACTAAGAATGGCTGGATTGGAATTTGTTAAGCGTCATAATCAGGTTGCGTTTCTTGAGAAAACAGAGGCGGGAGATGGGCCAAAGTTTTATGAGATTGTGGACTTTCTCAACCACTCTCACATAAGGTATGCTCTAACTATTTCTCCTACTCTTTATGTCTCGCACATCACACAGTTCTGGCAGAATGCTACTGTCTTGACTAGTGAAGATGGAGACTCAGAAATTCATTCTGAAGTGGATGGTGTATCTTTTGTTGTTACCGAGTCTATAATTAGGAGACATCTTAAATTAAATGACTCAGATGGTATTAACACTATGCCTAACACTGAAATATTGGCATAACTTACCAAAATGGGGTATGATACATCTGAACATAAATTAACTTTTCAAAAAGGATGTTTCTCACCTCAATGGAGATTTTTGATACATACCCTTTTAAGTTGTTTAAGTCCTAAAAAGACTGCTTGGGAGCAGTTCAGTAGCAATATTGCTATTGCTCTCATTTGTTTGTCTACAAACAGAGTTTTTAACTTTTCAAAATTTATTTTTGAGGGTATGGAATCTAATGTTAACAGCAAAACAAAGTTTTTAATGTATCCCAGGTTTGTTCAAACACTTTTGAATAAAAAGACATACCTGCTTACAAAACCAACTGAAATTTTTGCTACTCCTAGCCTTCAATCAAAGGTTTTTCAAAATATGGCTATGGCTAGTAGGCTTTTTCAAGGGTAACCAGTTCCATTGTTTCCTCAAATGCTTCAAACTGAGTTGGGTGAAGGTTCAGCAGTTCCAACTGATCCCCATCACACATCCACTCAAGTACTTGAAAGAACCCAACCATCACAATTGCGCATCACTTATAGGAGAAGGGAAACACCTAGAGTGATTCCTAGATCCTTTCCCCATGATTCACCTCTCATAGCAGGTCACACAGCTAGAAGTGATGAGGGTAGTTCTAATCAAAATGCATTGACGGAATTATGTACCAAGTTAGTTGCCAAAGTTGAAAGTTTGGAGACAGATCTTGCAAGCACCAAGGATGAACTCAAAGCCCACAAGGAGAATTCGGCTAAGGTTTTTAACAGGTTATCTTTGAAGGTGAAAAAGCTGAAAGATCAACTCAAGCAGAAAAGGGCAAGAATGGTATTGGATGATGATTCTTCTAGTGATGACTCAGATGATTCAGATGATGCTGATGGTGGAAATTCTTCCAAACCGGGGAGGAAATTTGGTAAAGACAAAGATGGATCAAGTTCTCAGGGGAGGCATAATGAAGAGGAAGAAGAACAATTTGATATAGGTTCTGGTAATGCAGATATGGAAGAAGAAGAACTTGAAGCAGTTCCGACTGATACCCATGAAGCAGAAAAAGTTCAGACTGTTGAAGCAGTTCCAACTGCTGAGACAGAGCATCAAGCAGTTCCAACTGGTGAAACTTCAGCCGAGCTAGTTTATGAAAGAAGAGGAGCTGATAAGGGTAAAAGAGCTATGAAACAAGAAGAAGAGGATGCAGCTCAAGAACTTGAAAGGCTCAAGACATTAAAACCAAAAACTCAAGCTCAGATAGATCGTGATGCAGAAGTTGCAAGGAGAATGATAGAAGAAGAATTGGTTGATGAAGAAGCTAAGAAAGCTCAGATTGCTCAAGATGAGGAATTAGCAAGGAAAATGGCTGCTGATGATGAAAAGAACATAGCTGGTTTTATGGATAGAACAAGAACTGAAGATTTTAATCAAGAAGAGTTTAATGAGCAACTTCAATACTTGTTAGATTCTGATTGTATTATAAAAGCTCATGTTGTGATGGTTCTTAATGATCAGGAGTTAAATGTAGAAGAAAAGTCAGAGATGCTCAAGGAATTTATCTTGAAGACAAATAAAGAAGCTACTTGGAGTAACTTAATGCACAGAATCAGAGAAAGGCAAAAGTCAGGTTACAAGACCAAGTTACCTACCAGGAAGGAGAAAATCAATTTCATGAAGCACTATTTGAAGAATCAAGCTGATTACAAGATGAGTGACTTTACTGGATGGACAGATGCTGAAATTGAAAGGAAATTCTTTGAAGTATATGCAAGGCTGAATACTCCAATCAGAGAGGACATGACAAGGAAAAAGAAAAGACAACCAGAAGTTCTTGAATCTGATGCTGCAAAGAAACAAAAGTCTGAAGAAGAAGGGTTAACCAATGAGAAGATCAAGAGTATGATGATGATTGTTCCAGAATCTTCTTATATCAAACCTTTACAAGTAAAACATCCAATCATTGACTGGGAAGTGTTCACTGATGGTAGAATGAAAGGATGGAAGATAATCAGACTTGGTGATATTTCTAAAAGGTACAAGTTGTTTGAAGATTTACTCAGAGGTTTTGACAGAGAAGATCTTAATCAACTATGGAGCTTAGTAAAAGATAGATTCAGAGATAAAGATCCCATTGAAGACAAAGATAAAGAATTATGGGTTCAGTTGAAGAGAATCTATGAACCTGATAGTGGAGAGTCAATGTAGAGATTTGAAGCACAAGTTAAAGATGTATATTGGTATTTGTTTGAATCGTGTGGAGTACATAGAGTTTCTACTCCAGATGGGATAGAAATCTATATGTTGGTGGAAAAAGACTATCCACTCAGAACATTTGTGTTAGTGGCTATGATACAAGGAAGACTCAAGGTTGAAGAAGACTCTGAGATGGCAGACTTGTTAGTTACAAAGATTTTCAACCTCGTGCAGCAAAGAAAAGTCAAAGGCTAAAGTGACTGATGGGATAGATGTTTGAAAGAATTTTCCACATTAAGAAGAAGAAGCTTAATTTGAAGAAACTTAGTGATTTGGATAGAAATCATAAGTTTAGGGGAGGATTGTTAGGAAATTAAGCTATAGCAGTTAGTACTGTTGAAGATGAAAGTTAGTACTACTGAAGAAGGTTGAAGACATAAGCAGTTAGTACTGTTGAATGAAGAAGTTTGTACTGTTTATGTAATAGATAATTATAGAAAAGATATTGTGAATATCTTATACGGTTTAGTTGATAGTTATCTTGTGAAGGAATCCTTAGTCTATAAAAGGATTACCTAGGTTAAAGTTTGATATAGATGATATAGAAGTTTTACGATTAAGTATTGCTTAGTTAAGATTCAAGGTTGTAAACCCTAGTGATAGGAGATCACTCGTATTATTGATTAATAATATTGAATCGTTGAAGTTGAAGTATATTGTTAATTGTTCATTCTTTGTTGATTCATTAATACAAAACACACACAAACAAATCTTCTAAGTGCTAGCTAGTAAATTCCGCGTGCTAGACTAGACATCATTCAAAGTATTAATCTAACACAAGGAGTGTGTGTAGATCCGGTCACACATGATCATTAAACCTCACAGGAACCCTCACTACTCTAGTAGACCTCTGTTTCTTTTTATTAGACATACTAATTGCAAAAACAAAAATCAATTCGAAAAAGAGGAGTTTCCTTTAAACTCTCAACGAAAATGAAATCCAAGAACATCAATGTGTGCGCCATGAAAAGACGAATCAAATGCATGTTATTGATTAGAAAATCGTTAAGAATTTCATAGGGAAATGAAGGTTTAAGTTGAATTTTAATGGTGTGGTTTTAGTGGGAAAGAAACGGTTAGAGGAGAGAGAGAGATATAGGGGCCTTTTAACTCATGTTAAACACTTGTGTTTAACCTGGTCCGGTGTGTTTGTAAGAAAGTGGTTGAGGGAAGTTTCAGGTAATGTCTGGACATTGCAATTTTTATTATCTTCCATTAGCGGCACATGGTGTAGTAACACCAAAGTTGTCGAAAAGTGTTGTGACATCAGCATAGCGTTGAAACTATTTTTATCTGCAGTGTGAAAAGTAAGACCCATCAAAATGCACACATACACAGCTATAATACAACATTATCCAAATAACTTTGGCCATTAACTTTGAGAACACCGAAGCTGGGGTAGTAACTTGATACAACGCTGAAAAAACGTTGCTGCACCCAGCCACCCCTTGCCTTGTTCCATACTGTACGAGCAAGATGTCTATTTAGCATGAGTGACTAATGACGAAATTGTTTTATCTATGATTTTATTTTGAAATTACAAAACAATACTAAGTATAACACAAATGGATAGAGCGATAACCGTTGACCTCTCTGTGGCTCTATCGCATTGATTCAAACATGACATTGACAAGTGGAAATCTTCTTAGGCTATGTACAGTGGTAACCTGGGTCACCAGCTGCCACATCAGCTTTCTCTCTCCAGTGACCAGACATGACCAAGTTGCCACAGTGGTGACCGACTTTTTTTTTTAGTTCAAATATATTAAACAACAAATTTAAAATTCATTAAAAATAAAAACATTACATAAATTAAAGATTAACAAACTACAATACGGTAATGAAAACGAAACTACAAATTACAATGAAAAGTCTGAGTTCCAACCCTCTTCACTCGAAGACTCTTCATCCCTAAACTCGCCATTATAATATTTTGCTTCCATAATGTCAAACCAGTTCTTCCTAAGATGTTCTGCATCCCTGACTTCTTTCTCCATGCAAGCAGCTTCCTCTCGTAGTTCTCTTTCTTCTGTTTTGTAACACCCCCAAAAATCAAGTTTTTGCGGAAGCATACATATTTGGGTGCTACTAAATCGATAATCACAACACAAGATATAGAGAACGGATTAAAAATCCGTTTTAAAAGAGTTTACATTTTTAAAGTTATATTGTCATACATTACATTCAATTCAAATACAATGAAGCCCATTAAATAAAGCGGTCCCAAACTCAGAGTTTAGCACAACAATAAAAACATTTCCAACAAATTTTATGACCATTGCCATGCCTTGCCTCAAAAAAAAATCTCAATTACCTGAGAAAAACATGCTTAAAGTCAGCTAACGCTGGTGAGTTCATAGGTTTAAAGTAAATAAGCACATATGGACCATAGCAAATAATTCAGCAAAACAATTCAGCAAACACAAACTATCCTGCTATGCAAACACTAAGCTCATTCAACCGAACTAGACAAACAATATGCCTAACTGGCATAGCAAATAAAGGGTGCCCGCGAGTGTTAATCCCCATACACTCGGCAAATTCTGATATGGTATATGTTCACATTTACTATGCTGAGCCAACCGAACGAGGGAGTCACCCACAATAGATCTATTTATATCACACGCATTTCCCAGCAGGAATTGACGGTTGATGATAGTGGGCGAATGGGATTCAGCTAACTTAGGTTTCTGCATACAAGTGTGTATAAAAACAAAATTCATTTTGGTCCATGAAAACAGTTTTGCATGTTTCTCACCCCAAGGTTTATAAAAGCGATACGTATAAAAAAGGGGGTTATAAACTCACCTTAAAACAATAGCAATCTGCTAATCAATCAACAATACAGTGCAACCGCTCTGACACGCGACCTAGATCAGTATGGTAAGTCTTAGCGAAATATTCGTATTTTAAATGTCTTAACTCAATTGAAAAGTTTACGTGTGACCAGTGCTCGTGTATTTCTTGCTTGCTGTGTGGTAAAGTACATTTCAAAATGGTTTATCGTATATGACTCTTTGGTGATGGCTCATGGTGAAAGTGTACGGTGAATGTACGTGCGACGGAACTTTCGTGCTTTGCTTGTCGCAACTGCGTAAGTAATATATATATATATTATCGTATATATATATTTAATAATTATTTTTTTTATTAATTAAGACTTATAATTAATTAAATAATTATTGAATAATTAATATGATAATGGTGCTAGTGGGGTATTATTATATTATAAACTATTATAATTATTTATAATATAATAATAATTATAAAGAAAGTTATAAGTATTTAATTTTCAAGAAATTAAATAAGTGCGAGTGTATAAGTGCCAGAAATATATTTATAAGTCTTATAAGACTTAAAAATATTAATTTAGGAAAATTAATATTTTTAATAATAAAAATAACCTGTTTCGTCTTTTAGTCGGTTTTTGTCCGAAAATATTCTAAATGTCGAAATTTTAGAAAAATCGGGCATGACCCATTCGTTTATTCAAGCTTTCTCATTTTTCTCAAGTGTTGCAAATTTCCTCAAATAATCCCTTTTTGTTATCTAGATTTGCAAAAATAGTCCAAAGTGTACATTTATCGATATAACTATACTTATCGTTACTATTACTTCATAATTATAGTTTTCGATACGAAAGTCAATGTTTAGTCAAAATTCCTTCAAAAGTCAATAAAAGTCAACCCTCATAATTTTGGGCCGAAAATCCTCTTAATTGGCTTATTGGGCTTAAAATGCCAAAACGAGCCCAAAAATGGTTTTTATCGATATATATTGTTCTATTTTACAAAAATAATTATAGTGGGTCTAAAAATGTTCCAAAATTCATTTTTGTCTCCCGAGATGTTTATTGGGCCGAGTAGGCCACATTGAGTCCAATAACCCATTTTTAGTCCGACAACCAATTAATCCTTTTCAATTACGTTATATTTTACGTTAAATATCAAATAACCCAATAAGCACTTCCAATAAGCACTTTGGTCCAAAACAGCCCATGTAGGCCGAGTACATGATGGGGTTGGCCCATTTATGTCAAGATAAAATTTAGTCCAATTCATGTAGTTTAAACTCAATAAGCTAGTGCGTATTACAATAAGCTAACTAAAATAAGCTAATAAGCATAATCTTCACCATTTTACCACTAGAGCCAAAATTTTATGTTTTTCAAAACCCCAATAATTATTTATTTTTAACATAGCCGATCCATATATATACTCTTAAAAGTGTATATTTCGTCTTAAATACGCGTAATTAGCACTAATCTCTTTCGTATCATCAAACTAGTACCACAAGCAACAAGATTTATCACACAAGCAAGAAATATCATAATTTGTATGAAAAGTGAAAAAAAAAGTCGAGCACACCATTTGTACACATCAAACCCTAACTTTTTCATTTTAGTAAATCATATACATTTAACACTTATTAACACTTTTAAACATCATAACAACATGATATGAACATGTAACAACCCTTAATTTTCCACGTCAACATTTATTTTCAAGCCCTAATTTACGACCTTGAGATTTTACAAGAACACTTTTTACGTATAACTATTTGGTTAAACAAACATAAAACTAGGAGCAACTCTCTTGAGCACTATGAATTTAGACTATATTTAGACCACAACATTCCAACACCTAGCTCCTACTCCGATTCGAAATTTTAATTCCTAAGAAAATCCCCTTTTTAATTATTTACGATTGCTAATTTAACAAATGCTTTTCGCGATTTAAATAAACACCAATGCACCCGTCACTCCCAACAATTATTTTCCATGCTTCTCCATATTCCTTAAATTATTTCAAAAGTGCAAAAAATTATTTTTCAAACATTTTTCAATTCTTTTACAAATATTACTTAAATATACGTATTTACCGTTAACTACCAAATTAATACCTATTTTTAATACCCAATACATACAATATATACATTTTGGTACAAATTTTACATGATTCTTCCACTAGGGAACACATTGCCCCCCCCCCCCCCCACCCCCTATTTCCATAATAAGTTGTAGACGAACTTTCTTAGTTGTATTAAATACTAGACAATCCATCCATAAAACATGGAATTGTGTTTAGTAGCTTGACTAGAAATTTTGCCCCTTCCCCCCCCCCTAGCCGGCCTACCCCAAGGACCATTGACCAAGACCATTGACCAAATATTGAATTACCAAAATACCCTTTTAAGTAAATTACCAAATCGCCCCTCCTTGCAATATAAATAGAGATGAGATCTAGCTCATTTTCTTTTGCACATTTTCACCTAGAAAACCTCTCTTGCTATTCTTGTGGTTTGGCCAAATTTTAAAGGAAGAAGGAGATCCGGTTTTCGATTATTTCAAGTATTTAACGATCATTCACGAGCCTTGCATTAACTATAAATCGATTTGGAGTAACCATTGGGGTTCTATTGTTCTTGCTCACATCTCATTTTCATCTTTTTCAAGTAAGCCTAAAAATTATTTTCACACTCTTTCATATATATTTTAGGCACTTGACATGTCTAATTATGCATTTGTGATGTTTAAATGTCTATTTAAACTCACTACTTACAAATATCACCTTATATACATGTTTGTGAATTTTCATGTTTCAAACAAGTAAATATATATACTTGACTAGACTATTTTCATGAAAAAAAAAAATTACATACAAGTTCCATTTCATATTTGTTTGAAATATACAAGTTAAGGTTTAAAAGAGATAATATATGATTTATAATTATTCCTACACCTTGATTATTTATTTCTTGATATTATGAGATTTTTATTATGTTGTTATTTTTGCTTTGACACTATAAAAATGGTTGAAGAAGTGGTGGAAGAGTAGGATAGTTTTTGGGAGTTGGTTTGAGGTAGATTTACTAGTTGAAGGTATTAAAAGTGAGTTTTTGGGATATATAATTAAACGCTGTCCAACTTACCTTTTTATAGAAAAACCCGTGACCTGACAGTAAGATTTGGCTAAAATTATGGAAAATAGACTTTATAGCGAAAACGTGGGCCCTTGAATAAGTTAAAACGGACTTATAACGAAAAAGATACGTTAGTTTTAAGTTATGCGACGAAAACTAATTTTCTGAAAATATTGCTTGCTGTCAGAATTTTTCAAAGAAAAAACCGGACTTTAAATGATAACTAGACTAGCCGATGCCTTAGAAATCCGATAGTATACTTAAGTACCTTCGCGGGGATTGGTAAAACTTAAGAAACGGAGCTACGACGAAAAAGTTATGGCATAAAGAAGATTACGACGACATATAAGTTTGACAGCTTTTATTATTTGGCTATTAGAAAGCTGTTAGGAAAATATAACGTGGATTTTGGACACTTTGGGGTGTATTTTGGTTAAAATGACGTAAACGAAAATGGTAGAACATTATTGATACTTGTTAGGCGCGTTAGAAGATTTCTAGAACACTAAATAACGAGGAAACTATGGACAAAATACGTTATGCTGAAAATATATTTATTTTTACTATTGACAGCTTTTCTAATAGAGAATAATAACCAGATTTTATTCTTAGAAATGGATTTTAGGCACTTTGGGCGTGGTTTTGGACAAAATAACTTAAACGGAAGTTGTAGAGTTTTGGTTACTTGTTTTAGACGAGTTGTGACGTTTTCAAAATATACATTATAGAAACATATATATCGTAATAACGATACTTACCCGCTAAAGTCCAAAAATGTTATATTTTTAACTAATGACCGGAAATAACAAAGTAACTTTATTTTGTAACTAAACTCACAAACAAACATGTACGGGTGATATAGCTTTCACAAATTGCATAACACGACATCATTCCATGACCTTTTTGCCGAACTAAGACATATTATTCATATTAGGTTGCGGGTAGTTTCCGAGCCTTAATTTCGCACACTTTCCTTTCGTTATCGTATCAGTTGTTCTAGGTGAGTTCATGGCCCCTACTTTTACTTGTTTTATAACCGTTTTGGGGGAGAATACATGCTCGTTTTCATCTAAATGCAATACTTGCTTTACTTGAATATGCTACTTGTTTAGTCAAACCATTACTTGCCCTACTTATTAATTTGTTATTTACTCGAATGCGTTATATATTCACTTGTTTCTTACTTAATTCTTTTTACTCATGGACACAAGCACTTTGAACGATTATTCATACATGACCGAATGGACGGGTCACATAACCGAATGTATTGGTAACATGACCGAATGGGTTGGTCACATGACCGAATGAACTGGTCACATGACCGAATGTACTAGTCACATAACTGTATGAACTGGTCAAACCAACTTTAAATCTTTTGGTCCATATATATTACCTTTTGTTTACTAAAACCTATGAACTCACCAACCTCGTGTTGACCCGTTTTAGCATGTATTTTCAGGTTCTTAAAGTATTAGCTCACATTTGGCGGCAGTTGGCATGGCATGGCATGGTTATAGGATCAAGACACTCTGATATTCATTTGGGGACCGCTTTACTTATTTTATGGGCCTATTTTCGCACTAAAGTTTAATAATGTAAATTTAATACTTTTGTTAATGAATTTTATTCTAAATGATTGTGGTGAAAACCGTTCTTTATACTTGTGTTGTGATACCTGTAGCATACTCACATTCATATAACACACAAACAATGGTGATTTGGCCGTGCACTTAGAGAGAGAATGGGAACCTTGAGAGAGAAAGTGCAATATGTTAGATTAAGAGAATGAGAAGGTCCAACCCTTCCCACACTTGGGAAGGGGTATTTATACTTACTAGCTAAGGTGCCCCTAGTGGGCTGTAGAGTGAGCTGACAGTGGGTAAAGACCCGACCCAACTCCATAAATACTAATATATCTAAACTAATACTAATAATACTAATAAGCCTACGAGCTACATAAATGTTAAATAGATACTCGGGGTGACCGAGTCTTCATATGAATATTTATATTCCTAACAATCTCCCCCTAAGGGAGGTCACCCCGAAAATTACATTTTGAATTCTAGCATCTATTACATGATTTTGACTTCCTAGCTCGTAGTCTTTGATTCTTCAAATTCATTAGTCTTTGTACATTCAGCAGTGAACTTTTGATGACCGTTCTTCTGTCTTGGATGATCTTTGGTGATTCTTTGATGTCATCATCCAACTTATGTCTCCAAGTCATCTTTTAGCAGTATGTCTCCATGTGATGTGGTAATCTTTGAACCGACATGCTCCACACTTTTCTGGATCATGATTTTCAGCATCAGAGTTGCGAAAGCAGTGTTGAGGGCCTTTCAATTATCATGATTTCTTTGATTATGATGATGGTGAAGTGTGAGCATGGGGTGATGGACCGGCATCTTTTCGGCAATCAGCTGTGATGCGTGGTTTTGCAACCTTACAACAGGTTTTACCTCTCGAGGGATCTCAAGAGGCTTACAACCCCACCAGGCAGTGTACCTGACCGATGTAGTATAGTGTAGTGGTAAGTACGGGGGATTGATCGTTCTCCACAGGGAATAGTGTTCGTTAGGTATGAAAAATTACTCTAATAGGTCTAAGGGTGAGAGAAGATTCTTTTTATGTTTTTATAATTTTTATGAAAGCAAGTAAAATCTCGGGTTTGAAAGAGTGGGCGGAATTAGTTGCTAGTCAACTAACCCAAATTACTACGAATGCAAATAAAATAAAATAACAAAAATGAAAATGTTGGTGGAAACTTATGTGGAGAGAAATGTGTTTACTTAGATTTCCTTACTCCCTAACTATCTTTTACCGGTTGATTAGTGTGTATTAGTTGCGTGGATGACGGGTGTATTCCTTAATACCATTCGTGGGGTGGCGTACGTACTTCCCCAACTCTACAAGCTCCTACTTCACTCCTATGTCGAGCCGGCTAGGAAGCTCCTAACATGGGATCACTAGAATTCGCTTGTGCATTAAATATAACCATAAAAACCTTTAGTACGCATTGGTTCATGTTTCTTAAGACGTTCAAGCAAGTTACCGAATAGGAAGTTAGCCAGTTTTCTTAAGCCTAACATAGATGAACAATCATCCAATACAACTAATAACACACTAATCACCAATAATCAATAGCTAGGTTTCATTAGATCTAAGCAAACACAAGATAAATCTAGCCTAACATGTTAAACAAAAGACAAGAATAAGATAGAATCAAACAACACATAGACATATTGAATGATTAATTGATAACTTATCTTCAATGTAACATGGAAGATCTCAAGGCAAAAAGCCTTGAAAGAGCTGCCAAATTCGTCCTAGGGTTTTCACACACAAAATTCCTCAATAAGTTCCACCATAAGTTCCACACTAATGACAAAAAATTAGAAAACTATATATAGACTTTCAGATCTGACGGCGTCACGTTATGGAGTGTGACGCCGTCACCTCGCCGCTTTTAGGGTTCTCGGATGACCTTCTTGACGCCGTCCCTCTTTAGCTCTCCAAAATCCGTTCTGGCTTATCAAGGCTTGACGCCGTCAGATTATGAACGTGACGCCGTCCCTCTTTGAATTATAACGTGACGACCTTGATCAGATTAAAGCGTGACGCCGTCAGAATTTCCATGCAATTTCTCTGGCTTATCATGAGTAAATTTCACATCCACCACTTTTGCCAAGCCATGACGCCGTCCAGGGTTAATCCTGACGCCGTCAAAGGTAACTTCCAGCACAATTTTGAGACTTTGTCGTTTTCTTCACTTTTATGCTCCAAAAACGTCCAAAATGCCTCCTTTTCCAGATTTCTTCTCAAAAGTATCTAAAATGACAAAAGGAACGATTTAGGGCAATATTTGATCAAATAAATACGATTTAGGGCTTAAATGACCCCTTAAAAGCGGTACACTTTTCGCTTCATCAAATACCCTTACACTTGAGATTTGCTTGTCCTCAAGCAAATGCGCTTTTATTCTAATCAAAATACAAATTAGGGGTCATTTAATGCTAACATAAAAGTAATTACAACAAATATTCGTTCCACTTTAATCATAATAAGCACGGAGATTACAAACTAGCACCTCACAAGTAGTGTTTAGATACTCACATCTCTCAAGTGTCATCAAAATAAATCTCATAAATGAAAACGGATAATATCTCTCACTACCTGTCATAGCAAATAGATTACCATAGGCTTGGGAAAGGATCGAAAACCTCCTCCACTAGGCGTAAGCACCAAAGATAAACTATCAAAGAGGGCTTTTAAATGGGTTATAACGTTAGGTGTAGGGAAAAGGAAAACACGGTTTTGTTGGACAAAGGATATTTTACTGGTGGCGAGTTAAAGATCTTGATCAATTACATGTACTATACAATGTTGCTAAGCCAAGACTCGACTCAATCTTAAGCTAATGAAAGAAAATAACAAAAACATAAAACAAACATAAAATGAAACGGGATGGTAGTCCGTATGTTTTTTCTACTTTTCTTTTTCTCATTTTTTTTGTATTTTTCTTGATTTTTTCAATTTTTTTTTTTTTTTTTTTTTTTTTTTTTTTTTTTTTTTTTTTTTTTTTTTTTTGCATACACTCTTGCCCTACCATCCAAAATAATACATCATAGGGGCATTGCATTCCCCTTACACTTGAACTTTTACATAACTTTACAAATAACTATTCTAATGACTCGAATTAAGATAATTGAAAAACTTGGAGTACTTTTAAAATATTTAGCACATATGAGGGTAATAAATGATGTTCTTCCCCATTACTCCATTACACTAGTACTTTACCCATGAGTCCCAATCGTCCCAAAACAATATGTACAAGATATGACTCGACTTAGCAACCATGTAATCAACTAGATAATTAACTTGGGTTTAAACAATTGTTGTCACAATAATGCACTAAAAATGAGTGCATACAAGGTAGGCTAAGGCGATTTGGGTGTACATTTAAGTGGGGTGTAACAAATTCTTCCTTTAAGTAAAATGCTTAAAGGTCGAAACGAAAAGATAGGCTCTGAGGGGTGTACTAGGGGTATCGTGTACTAAAAATGAGTACAACGCAAAGGGTGTGGGAGAATTACTTGACCAATGTAGCCAATGTAATTATAACAAAAACACAGGTGTAAAACAATGGGTTAATCCTAATGCCTCTTATCATGTAGTAAATCTAACTACACGAATGTAGTCTCACTTGTGGCCTCGGAATGGTCCTAACGCAAGTTCTAGAATCTAAGTGCTACCGGTACACACATCATAGCATAGATGCTTTTCCTACCAATTCTAGGGGCGAACCTCACATATTTGGGGTGGAAAATTTTTTAGTGGTACGGTTTTTGTGCTAGTCATATAACTCCTATCCGTGAGACGCTCATTAAGATCAAAGTTTCACTCCTATATGTTGTAAAAAATTTTAAATTTGGCACTAAAATTACCTTAACAGGTATTTATCTCAGTTTTATTACACATCTACTTTTAAACAAACAAAAATCAAGCGTAAGAGCATTCTCTAAAATCGTACTTTTACCCCCCTTACACTTAAGATGAACATTGTCCCCAATGTTCAAATAACAAGATGTAAAAGAAAAAAGTAAAAGAATGAAATCAAATACTCCCCTGATTCGCTCGGTGGACAATGAAGTTACACGGTTAAATCTTCTTCCAAGGCAATGTTGAAGCTCCATGACTAATGCATCGCCATAAGCTTGATCCAAAAACATTTCCTTGTCCAAAATAACCTTTTAAACCTGAGAAAACAAACACGAAAACCTGCATAACATCGGCGGGATAAATTCTATATATAAGGATATAATGCTTGTGGAATGATAATTTTGCAGATTCCTGGAGATTATAAGTTAGAGATTTAATAAAAACTTTTTATGAAAACAAAACTTTCAAAAATTTTCAGAAAATTAAACCTGAAGCCGTCAGGTTGTAAAGCCTGACGCCGTCAGAAATGATCTGACAGAATTCTCATGTTACGTTTCCGGAAAAATTTTGGAAAAACCTATACCTTACTTCCTGGAAATCCTGCAAAACATCATTATGACTCGATACAAGCATTTGACTCAAACAAATACTAATATGTATGCTAATTTATTATTATTACGATTCATGTTCATTTGTGTTCTAATAAACCGATTTAGATTTCCCTTACACTTATCTTTTGCAAAATACCTTTATATGTAGTTAAGACGAAGTTAAAAACAACATAAAGCATTTTCACAATTTAGTTTTGAACATGAATCAATAATAATAAAAATTAAACACACATACGGAAACAAATAAAATCAAACAAACAAATAAATAAAGCAAATAAAGCTTGGGTTGCCTCCCAAGAAGCGCTTTTCTTTATTAACGAGTCTTGTAGCTAGACTCAAAGTCACGTACATTACGTGACTTCTTCATCGAAAGTTATGTCTTCCTCATTGATCATTTCATTACCATTCTCTTGATAATGCTTGACTCGTTGAATATTCACAGTGAATTCTCTATCCTCGTCGTCAATTAATACAACGGCTCCGGTTTTAGAGGAGCTCCTTACGGTAAAAGGTCCATACCATCTAGATTTAAGTTTCCCAGGAAATAGCCTTAAGCGAGAATTATATAATAAGACCTTGTCTCCTTCTGAAAACTCCTTGGGTCTCTTAATCCGTTGGTCATGCCATCTTTTCGCCCTTTCTTTGTATGTAATGGAAGATTCATAAGCCTCTAATCTCAATTCATCGAGCTCTTGGAGCTGTAAGAATCTATTTGTTCCCGCAACCGTATAATCCAAATTACAAGCCTTAAGTGCCCAATATGCCTTGTGTTCCAGTTCTACTGGAAGGTGGCATGCCTTGCCATATACCATACGGAACGGGGTTGTCCCGATTGGCGTCTTATAAGCGGTTCGAAATGCCCATAAAGCTTCATCGAGCTTAAAAGACCAATCCTTTCGGTTTTGATTGACCGTTTTCTCCAATATTCTCTTTATGGCTCTATTAGTGTTTTCGACTTGACCGTTGGTTTGAGGATGGTAAGCAGTGGAGAATCGGTGAGAGACTCCATATCTTTTCATGACTTTCTCCATTTGTGAATTGCAAAAATGGGTTCCCCTGTCACTAATAAGAGCCTTCGGAATTCCGAACCTAGCGAACAATTTTTTTAAGAAATGAATGACTACCCTAGCGTCGTTAGTCCTAAGGGCTTGTGCTTCCACCCATTTCGAAACATAATCGATGGCCACCAAGATGTATTCATTCCCACCTGAAGATGGGAAGGGTCCCATGAAATCAATTCCCCAAACATCGAAAACCTCACAAACTTGTATATAATTCTGTGGGGCTTCATCCCTCCTAGAGATATTCCCAGCTCTTTGACATGCGTCACAAGTTTGTATCATTCCCTTCACATCATGAAATATTGTAGGCCAATAGAATCCTGCGTCGAAGACCTTTCGTGTAGTAGTGTTTATTCCGTGATGTCCTCCAGATGGACCTGCATGACACTCTTTCATAATTCTGACAGCCTCCTTTTCCGAAACACAACGCCTGATTACCTGGTCCGGACACCTTCGGAATAAGAAAGGTTCATCCCAAAAGTAATACCTTAATTGATTGAAGAACCTCTTTTTTTCATGCCTGCTCATATGCTCAGGAATGACTCGACTTGCCAGGTAGTTAGCATAATCCGCATACCATGGTTCAGAATCATTTATTGACATGAGCTGCTCTTCAGGAAATGACTCTCGAATCTCACTCTTATCAGATTCAGCGAGGCTGGGGTTTTCGAGACGAGAGAGATGATCAGCTGCAAGATTCTCGGCTCCTTTCTTATCACGAATCTCAACATCGAATTCTTGCAATAGTAAGATCCAACGAAGTAACCGTGGTTTAGCATCCAGTTTATTAAAAAGATATCGAATAGCTGAATGGTCCGTAAAAACAACCGTTTTGGAAAGGACAAGATATTGGCGAAACTTATCAAAAGCAAATACTACGGCTAGTAATTCCTTTTCAGTGGTAGTGTAGTTTTCTTGAGCAGGATTCATGGTTTTGCTAGCGTAGTATATTGGCTGAAAGTGTTTGTTAAGTCTTTGGCCTAATACTGCTCCAACAGCATAATCGCTAGCATCGCACATGATTTCAAAGGGTAACTCCCAGTTAGGGGTGACCATAATTGGAGCTTGGGTAAGTTCCTGCTTCAATTGATCGAATGCATCCTTGCACTCTTGAGAGAAGTCGAACGGGGCATCCTTCATGAGCAACTGAGTCATTGGTTTAGCTACTCTTGAGAAATCTTTAATGAATCTCCTATAGAAGCCAGCATGACCCAAAAAGCTACGGATTGCCTTGACAGTAGTTGGATAGGGAAGTTTGGATATAGCTTCAATTTTTGCCCAGTCTACTTCGATTCCACTTCCTGAAATTTTGTGCCCTAGCACAATCCCTTCTTTTACCATAAAGTGGCACTTTTCCTAGTTTAGTACCAAGTTGGTCTCCTCACAACGTTTGAGCATTCTCTCAAGGTTAGCAAGACAGCGATCAAAAGAGTTTCCAAAGACTGAAAAATCATCCATGAAGACCTCCATGCTGTCTTCCATTAACTCATGGAAGATTGCCGTCATGCAGCGCTGGAAAGTGGCGGGGGCGTTACATAGTCCAAAGGGCATTCGCTTGTAGGCGAAGGTGCCATAAGGGCATGTAAACGTAGTCTTTTCTTGGTCCTCAGGAGCGATAGGGATTTGGAAATACCCTAAGAACCCATCTAGGAAGCAGTAGTACTCATGCCCCGCTAACCTTTCCAACATTTGGTCGATAAATGGGAGAGGGAAATGATCCTTTCGGGTTGCATCATTCAACTTCCTATAATCGATGCACACACGCCACCCAGTTACCGTTCGTTGAGGCACTAACTCATCCTTATCGTTCTTTACTACTGTCATTCCTCCCTTTTTTGGTACAACCTGCACAGGACTCACCCATGGACTGTCGGAAATTGGGTAAATTAGCCCTGCATCTAGGAGCTTAATGACTTCCTTTTTCACGACTTCCTTAATGTTGGGGTTTACTCGCCTTTGAGGCTGCACGGTGGGTTTATAATCCTCCTCCATGAGGATTTTATGCGTGCAGAAAGTAGAGTCAACCCCTTTGATGTCGGCTACACTCCATGCTATAACCCCTTTATAATTTTTTAAAACTCATAAGAGTTTATCTTTTTGTTCATTTTTCAAGGAAGAGCTTATGATTACCGGAAGTTGATCTTCCCCTGGGAGGAAAGCATATTCAAGGTTGGTTGGGAGTTCCTTGAGTTCTACCGCAGGTGGCTCGATGATGGAGGGTTTAAGTTTGTTCTCGGGTTTACGAAGCTCAAGCTGTTTGATTTCTTGTTTGGGATAAAAAGAGACTGCGTTTACATCCATAGTCTTTTCCTCCTCAAAGATGGGTAAGAAAGCTTCATCTCGCAACCAACCAGCTTCCATCTGTTCATCTATACAATTGTCAATCTCGTCGGATAGTTCATCGATTTCTTCGATGAAATACAGTTGATTATCTGCTTCGAGAGAAAGATTCATTGTGTCCTTGATGTCGAAGGTTAAGCTATCGGCCCCCACTCGTAAGGTTAGTTTGCCGTCATGAACATCAATAACAGCACGAGCAGTTGCAAGGAATGGCCTCCCTAGAATGATGGGCACTAGGTCATCTTCTTCCATCTCTAAGATGACGAAGTCAACTGGAAATTTGAACTTCCCTACCTTAACCAGCACATTCTCGCATATTCCTAAGGGGTATTTGACTGTTCTATCGGCTAGTTGGATGCTCATACGGGTGGGTTTCAATCCAGAGTACCCTAATTTGAGGAACATGGAATGCGGCATAAGATTGATACTTGCTCCTAAGTCGGCCAAAGCATTCTTAACTGAAAGAGATCCTATTGAGCAGGGCAAGGTGAAACTACCTGGATCGTCCACCTTCTTTGGCAGCCCTCGTTGAGTCACCACAGAACATTCTTCTCCTAAGGTTACAAGACCCTCGAGCCCTTTTCTGTTGGTTAGCAACTTCTTGAAGTATGTACTATATTTGGGCATATGGTAACATGCATCAAGAAGAGGTATTGTGACGACCGAATTCCTCAAATATGACAAGAATCTTTTATTATCGTTTTTGACCTTTTGATTCTTGAGACGGGACGGGTATGGGACTTTAATGGGCTGTTTGGTTGGAGTAGGTGGAGAGGGAGTTACCGGAGGGGTTTGTTCGGGATTCTCATCGTTCACATTATCTTCCTCCTCATGAGGGGTGTTGGGCTCCATGACGTTAGATGGTTGAGCTGGGTAGGGTGGATCCTTAGTAGTTGTTCCAGCACGAGTGGTGATGGTGAGTAAGGGATCTCTTTGAGGTTCGCCAAGGCTGTCGAGAGTGGCGTTGAGCTCTGCGAAATTGGCCCTCACGTCGTTTTGTTGGCTAATGATGAGGTTGTCGAGACCATTTAGTTGCAGATTCTTCTCAAACGTGAAATGCCCAAGATCATCCTCAAAAGTGCTCCTAACCTTGTAGTCAGGATATTTTCCTCCTCCTTCTTCTCTCACAAGATTTCCCCAAGGGGTGAAATCATTGTTTTGGTAGAAAGTTAAGAGCGAAGGATCATCGAAGATGTCGTGGCTTGACAAGCATGCTTGTTCGGTGGTGGTATCATCCCCGCATTCCTCCACTTCATGCGGGCCACCACATTGGTCGCAGATCAAATATGGGTTTGAAAACCGTTTAGTTGGTTGTGACTTGTCTAGATAAGAGATTTGATCATTCATTCTGCTCAACCGGCTAGCAAAAGGAGGCTCTTTCATGATCTTGGAAATGCTCATGATCGAATCGGGTTCATCCCAGGTATCGTCTTGATCATTTGCGTATTCCTCAATTCTATTCCATCCTTCTTCAGCACTTAGGTTGGCTATTTTTCCTTTTACCGAATTATTAATGCCACATTGGTCGCTTTTTGGGACACTGTCATAAAAGATTTGAACCAGAAGCCAGAGTTCAATGCCATGATGAGGGACATGTCTAATCAGATCTTTGAATCTGTTCCAGGATTCGTGAATGGGTTCAGCTGGTCCAACATGGAAGCGAAAGATTTCGTCTCTTAACGTTGAAGTTCTTCCTATTGGAAAGAATTTCTCGTAGAATTTTGAGACAAGTTGTTCCCATGTGAAAATGGATTCGGAGGGAAGTTGGTTATACCAGTCTCCGGCTTTTTCAGAAAGGGTGAAGGGAAAGAATCGTAGCCGGGAGGTATCCCTAGTGGCCCCGTCCGTATGGAGGGTATCCACTATTTTCAGGAAGTCCTTGATGTGTTGGATTGGGTCTTCAGTTTTCAATCCGTGGAACTTGCATACACTTTGGACAAGCCAAATATCGGTTGCACGCAAGACCCCATTCGTGTGTTCATTTGGAAAAACGATAGCATTGGAAAAGCCACGAGGGGTGGGAGAAGAGTAGTCCTTGAGGCATTTAGGAATTGGGTTTTCGGGAATCTCCATATCGTGATTGGGTTGAGGGCTAGGAGGTGTAGAATGATGATTGGATTCTTCCTCGGAGAGGGCATCATCAAAGTTGATGGCAAAGCCAGATGGTTCGGGTGTTGCAAAAAGTCGCCTTAATCTACGCATTTCCCTATCGGGTTCTGCGTAGGGTGAAATAAGATCGCTTAATGAACTACGACTCCTGGTGACTCTGAGATTGTAGAAATCTTCGTTTACCATGATGGCCAAGGAAGATTTGAGCAATGGACGGAGCAGAAAAAGATAGACTAAAGAAAACCTAAAAAAAGAAAATAAAAATCTCACTAGAAAGGAATCTAGTGAGTAGACCTATAAAATAAAAATTCAACCTAAACAATAACTATTCCCCGGCAGCGGCGCCAAAAACTTGATGCGTGGTTTTGCAACCTTACAACAGGTTTTACCTCTCGAGGGATCTCAAGAGGCTTACAACCCCACCAGGCAGTGTACCTGACCGATGTAGTATAGTGTAGTGGTAAGTACGGGGGATTGATCGTTCTCCACAGGGAATAGTGTTCGTTAGGTATGAAAAATTACTCTAATAGGTCTAAGGGTGAGAGAAGATTCTTTTTATGTTTTTATAATTTTTATGAAAGCAAGTAAAATCTCGGGTTTGAAAGAGTGGGCGGAATTAGTTGCTAGTCAACTAACCCAAATTACTACGAATGCAAATAAAATAAAATAACAAAAATGAAAATGTTGGTGGAAACTTATGTGGAGAGAAATGTGTTTACTTAGATTTCCTTACTCCCTAACTATCTTTTACCGGTTGATTAGTGTGTATTAGTTGCGTGGATGACAGGTGTATTCCTTAATACCATTCGTGGGGTGGCGTACGTACTTCCCCAACTCTACAAGCTCCTACTTCACTCCTATGTCGAGCCGGCTAGGAAGCTCCTAACATGGGATCACTAGAATTCGCTTGTGCATTAAATATAACCATAAAAACCTTTAGTACGCATTGGTTCATGTTTCTTAAGACGTTCAAGCAAGTTACCGAATAGGAAGTTAGCCAGTTTTCTTAAGCCTAACATAGATGAACAATCATCCAATACAACTAATAACACACTAATCACCAATAATCAATAGCTAGGTTTCATTAGATCTAAGCAAACACAAGATAAATCTAGCCTAACATGTTAAACAAAAGACAAGAATAAGATAGAATCAAACAACACATAGACATATTGAATGATTAATTGATAACTTATCTTCAATGTAACATGGAAGATCTCAAGGCAAAAAGCATTGAAAGAGCTGCCAAATTCGTCCTAGGGTTTTCACACACAAAATTCCTCAATAAGTTCCACAATAAGTTCCACACTAATGACAAAAAATTAGAAAACTATATATAGATTTTTGGATCTGACGGCGTCACGTTATGGAGTGTGACGCCGTCACCTCGCCGCTTTTAGGGTTCCCGGATGACCTTCTTGACGCCGTCCCTCTTTAGCTCTCCAAAATCCGTTCTGGCTTATCAAGGCTTGACGCCCTCAGACTATGAACGTGACGCCGTCCCTCTTTGAATTATAACGTGACGACCTTGATCAGATTAAAGCGTGACGCCGTCAGACTTTCCATGCAATTTCTCTGGCTTATCATGAGTAAATTTCACATCCACCACTTTTGCCAAGCCATGACGCCGTCAAAGGTAACTTCCAACACAATTTTGAGACTTTGTCGTTTTCTTCACTTTTATGCTCCAAAAACGTCCAAAATGCCTCCTTTTCCAGATTTCTCCTCAAAAGTACCTAAAATGACAAAAGGAACGATTTAGGGCAATATTTGATCAAATAAATACGATTTAGGGCTTAAATGACCCCTTAAAAGCGGTACACTTTTCGCTTCATCAAGTACCCTTACACTTGAGATCTGCAATCGCCAGGTATTCCTGCATACGACAGTTAGCAATAAAATGTCCGGTACTTACAGGTTCGGACTTCGAGATTGTTAACAGCATAGTGTGAAAACTCTCTCTAATCCTTACCAAGGCCGTTCCTAAATCGGAAACCCCCAGAGGGCTTACAAGATCTACCGTAGTAAATCAACGATTAGGTGAGTCACTGGAGTTTACTCCACGACTGTAGACCGTTTGAAACCGCCGCGACTACTAAGCGTAATCCACAAGGAATTACCGAAGTGACCTGCTTTCAGGGCTGTTTGATGTTGACCCTGGCAGGAACTTCCATTCAATCACTGAGAATTACATTTGTAAATTCCCTCATAAATGTTCTGGTAGATTGCTAAGATCTGCGTAGGACTCATAAGTTTACAACTGGTGTCCTTGATGTTGAACAACCAGTGTAGAAGTAACACGTGTTCCTAGGAGATCTTATGATGCATCTCGTGGCTCTAGACTCGATTAGTGCATTTTCGGTAGTCGAAGACCGGAGCGATGTCTCCTGTTTCAATATCAACATAACTCGTAATGAACTGTCGATAAATTATGCAGGGTTCCCCGTGAGAATGAAACAAGTCCTTTTAAGAGAACTTGAGTGGCTTAGAAGGTTTAGTGCAGTGCGTCACTGGGTCCATGACGTCTTTGTGGATAACTAGAAGGGGGGAGTTCAATAGTTTTACGTCTTTTTAATTTATGAAAACTTTCTGTTTACTTTTTAAAACTTCGATTTGATCTTATGTGAATTCAACTCTTGATCAATATGAACAAATATAAACAAATATAGATAAACAATGTAAGTAAAGTAAATGAAATGAAATGAAAGATAGGGATGGAAAGATCAAACCACAACACGGAGATTTATAGTGGTTCGGCTACAAGGACACCTTCCTTGCCCTACTCTACTCCTCGAGTCACCTACTCGAGAGTTCACTTCACTATGTCAACAAACTCCCTTATGGCGGAGAAACCTTACACAACTTTCGCTTACACCGGTTTAACTACACAAAGCTAAATGTCGAGTTCTAATCGTAGCTAGAACCAATCTCACAACTTCTACACAACTTATTCACAACTTCTTCACACCGGCTTCACAACTTCTTCACGGCTACTTCACGACTTCTTCACGACGGCTTCACAACTTCTTCACGGCTACTTCACGACTTCTTCACGACGGCTTCACAACTTCTACACTACTTCTTTACAACACAACTACTTACATACACTTAGATCTACTTATCACAACTATACAACACTTTATCAAACACTTTACACAACTACAAAATAATATGAGTTAAACTACAATACTTCTTCTCTAGTTGAAGGAGTATTCTTCTTTTGCACTTTGATGGTGGAAGCTTGGATCACTTAGAAACCAATGCTTAAGAATATATGATCAAAGGATTTTAGAAAGGATTTAGAAAGATGAGAGGAGATTTAGAACAGAAGGTTTGGGGTGCAAAAGGTGAGGAAAAAGTCCAGAGATGAACCAGTATTTATAGGCAAATCTGAGGACCTAGAGGAGCGGGGCGGTCCCCTTAAATAGGTGGCCGGTCCCCTTAATTTTAAGGGGACCGCCTAGTGAATTAAGGGGGCCGCCCAAATCCGAACGTTGCTCAGATTTGTCTTTTTGTGGGGAAGGTTTTTCTGGAACATTTTTGCCATTTTTGGTTGAAAATTTGAATTCATATATTTATTTAATACCAAAAATGTTTTTTTAAAAAATATAAAATGTTTGTGACATTTTATAAAAAGTTTAGTGATTAAGAAAAAAATTCCTTTGATCATATAATGCATTAAGCATTTGTTTATTCATACCTTAAGTGATTGAGTTGTCAAAATAGATATTTACAACTAAATACTTGTTTACGTCATAATCTTTCGTTTAATGATTTTACATTTTGTGATTATCAAAACGTAGAGATATCGAAAAATATTAATAACGTGTTTAGGCATTATTTATATCAACAATCTCCCCCTTTTTGATGATTACAAAATCTAAACTCAATAAATCTAAAATATTAATTTTTAGACAAGTATTTAGTGAGTTTATATCTACTTCTCCCTCTTTTTGTAGAATCAAAAAGGTTATGCCGGCAATATTTAGATGCAAAATTTGTCGGAATGAGAACTCCCCTTTAATGTGTACTCCCCCTCGTTTGAGGACACCAAGGAGTCGAGCTATGGAATGCTTGCAAGAAAAATATTAGAAGCACAAGTATATATATAGCAAAAATAAGCAAGCATATAGAAGAAAGACATTCATTAAATTAAAGGTGTTGTGTATAAATACACAACCAACTAGAATACATCATAGGTAAATCATACAACATTTAAACAAATAATGCAACCAAGAATACTATATAATCATCCCAAGAGTACATGGTCCTTCATAGAGCTTGCAAACAAAATAGTGGAAAAGTTATTGTTAGTTAAGCATTGCATTTGCTTATTTTGGAGAAAATGGAGGAGGTGGTGGTGAAATAGGTGAAGATGGTGGAGGTGGTGGTGGAGGTGGATTTGTTAGCATGTGCTCAATACATGAAAACATGTATTGCATTTCATCTCTAAGACCAAAGATGATGGTTCGGTTGTGGATGCAACAAAGGAAATTATCCCCATGGGCTTCAAGTAAAGCCCAAGGTATGGGAAAGAATGGTGGTGGAATTGGTGAGGATGATAAATGAGCATCAAGAGGTGTGATGGGTGATAGGGAAATGGCAAGCTCGGTGGATGGAGGTTCTTGAGTGGGAGGTGGTGGTGATGTTCTTGATGGTGGTGATGATAGGTGGGAGTTTATGTAGTCATTGATGGATGAGGTTGAAGGAATGGAAGAAGAGGATGTACCATGGGTGGAAGGTGTTTTGGATGGTGCATTAGGTGCATTAGGAGATGAGGATTTAGGTGGTGGTGATGGAGTGGTATTGTCTTCTTGAGTAAGATCAATGAAGAGTTGTTTGGGTGGTATGATGACAATCTTTTATTTCTTAGAGGTCTTAGAGATGGAGGATTTTGGTGATAGCATGGTGGATTAGGATGGTGTTTGATGGAGGTGAAGGTTGATGAAATGAGGAGTTATCATTTGGAGGGAATTTATAATATGAAAATGTGGTTGGTTTTGGTAAGTTTTTGAGGTTTTGTAGTAATATTCCAAAATCAGTTGGGTCATTAAGAGAAATGGTAGCTGAGGCTAGATAAAAGGGGTCACAAGATGCAAAAGGAAACAGTAGATTTTACTGTCCAGATGGCCGGTCCCCTTAATTGTAGGCCGGCCCCCTTAAAATTAAGGGGACCGCCTAGGAAAATTAAGGGGGCCGCCCATCTGGTGTTTTCCTAGGCGACCAAAATTGAAAAATTTCCAAAAAAGGGTCAATTTTTGGGGTGTATTTGCAGCAAGCTCTATTTGGAATATGTACACTAAGAATGATCAAATAGTAACACAAGCATATTAAATAATAATGCACATATGTAAACTATCAAAAACATATTATAAGCATATCATAAGCATATCATACTAAAGAAATTAGTAACAAAGTTTTAACATGAAAGTAGTTAAACTCCTAGCACAATACAAGGTATAACAAAATAAATGTCAAAAAACAATAATACTACACATAATTGTCTAATAACATATCATCAATGTTCAACTAAACCCACACCAAATATATCTATTTCTTCTTTCCAAGAATCTTCCTGAAGGCCTTTCCTATTGACTTGAATCCACCTCGAACCTCCTGATGCATTTGTTGAGTAGTGTTTAGCAATGAGGTTTGTCTTTCGAAGAGGAGTTGATCGTTTTGTTGGGAAGGAGAAGGAACTTGATAGTCGGTGTAATCAAGTTCCGGAAGATTATTAACGAAGGTCGTGGGTGATGGGGTACTAACACATGATGTGCCTTCCTCCTCATCATCATCATCATCTCGATGAGATGTAGAACCACGAGGTGCGAATGACAAAGAGCTACGAGATTTACCTTTGTCACTTCGAGATCGACAAGGTTGGACACGAACGAGAGGACGCAAGATCGGTTGAACAAACTCATAGATATCACTCTCAAGATGTGGGTAATGTTCCATGACATGATAATAAAGTAGAGTGAGGAACATACCGTAGGGAAGGTTGGCATTTAGAGTGTTTTTAGCCGAGATGATGTGATGGACAAAGAGATAGGCCAAATTGTATTGTTCTTCCGCAACAACACAATACAACATGTGAGCAATGCTCACCGTGAGATGATCACGGTGACCACCGGTACCGAACGCATTCTCGCGAATGAGTTCTTCCCAACGCTTCATGTCGGGGCTTAACTCCTTGAGGAGGATTTGGTTTGCATGGATGTCAACATTTTTCGACTTAATCTTTCTGCTAGTCGTACCACGTTCTAGCTCAAGAAGTCGACGAATGTCGTCAGGAGTAGGAATCTCAGAATAGTGTGGACCATCCTGAGGTCGATGTTGTTCAAGAGAAGAAAGATCCCACTCATTTGAAAAGACGGCTTGACCGTTGTGGGGAATTTTGAGGATTTGACCGAATTGAACAAGAGTGAGAGTGATGAATTCGTTTTGGATCATGAAAGAGATGAGGATATAACCATAGTCATCGGTTTGCACCGTAACTTGGCTATAGAAGTCAAGAATGAAACGAGGAATGATGGGTTCATTGATTTTGAAAAGACAATCGAGACGAACATTGGAGAACATTCGTTTGATATGGTCGGATTGATAGAAGGATGGATCGACAACTCTCCCCTCATGAATGTTTCTATTTTCAATGGTACGATAGAAACATGCAATGACAGGAGATATGCCGGGAGTAGCGGAGACTTTTGGAATGTATTGTTTGGTTTTGGAAACATCACCAACCGTGACTTTAGGCATTTTCACCTAAACAAGATAACAACAAGAAAATAAGATTAAGAAAAAAATATGCATATGTCGTATATACTACTCATGTGGAACGCAAACATACTTCGACTCTAAAAGTTTAATCCTAAGAAGTAGTTTGCAAAGTTCCTTAGTTTTAATTTTTAACTCGCTTAAAATGTATTTTACGATGTTAAGGAGTAGTTATAGAGATATTATGGTAAAGAACCAAGAACATCCAAACGCTCCTTTATACATCATAAGCCACTTTGAAATGTGGCTAGACAAACATTAGATTGTATGTCTAGCTATTTCTTATGAGTATTTATGTTAAGTAACTTATTAAACGTAGATTTTTACAAAAAAAAAAGTCCTTTTCAATTTGTTATGCCAAACACTCCCTTTACTAGAAAAATAACAACTAGTATCTCAATATACATATGAATTATGTATCTTGATGACTCAAACTTACCAGTTACATGTTTATAAACTTGTCAATTAGTTGTGAACTTTATTTTGACGATTTTATGGCTTAATCCAAACACCCTCTTATGTTTATAAAATCATTTTTCATGATTCGAAAAATATATTTTTAGGATTAAAAAGTTGTGATAATATAATGTGGTTAGTTTTAAACAAGTGTTTATGGCATAATTCAACAATGTATAACAAATTTTGAATGAGAGTGTTTGGTTTTTCAAAATTTTAGCATGAGGGTTTTTGATTACTTAGATTCTAGGTTAATTAAGCACTCTAATCCTATGGGGAGCATTTGGTTATGAGAATCCTAGACTTAATTTCAATAAAAAATCGAATTTGAAAAATTTAAATAAAATACCTAATTATGATTAGACTCAAAATTGGATGAAATAAGATGAAATGTGTTTTGGAAAACTTACAATATATGTTGCTAATCGAGATATAAGTGTTTGCCCCTTGCGAGTTAAGCCCGAATTGGTGATTTGGTAAGTGGTTTTGGGATGAAGTGGTTCGTTCACAGCAAGTAGGAGGAAAAGGGTGTTTGAGAAATGGGGTGTTTGGCTAAATTTTCAAGAAGGAAAATCGATTTGGTAGCAGCAGATGGCCGGTCCCCTTAAACATTAAGGGGGCCGCCCTCGATAACAAGCCGGTCCCCTTAATTTTAAGGGGGCCGCCTACCAAAGTTTGGAATTTTTCGTTTCTGACGGCAAAATATTTATATGTATATAGATAGATTTATTATATATCAAAAATACGTTGGGTTGTATTGGCACGAGGAGGGAATACTTGACACATTTTATTAACATTTCGTTAAAAAAAATATCTTGAGAATTTTGGATAAAATGATCAAGATGTCAAGTTGACAATGAGTTTGAGAAATGAGAGGGAGTGTATATATATATATATATATATATATATATATATATAGATTTGAGATCAAATAAGATCAAGCTTAAAGTTTTAAAAATAAGATCCTTTCAATAACCAATAGAAGTAGGCCAAGTGGAATTTAATTATTAAAAAAACTGAAAATCAAGTAAATGTCCAAAAGGGTATTATAGGTATTTAATAAAAACCCTATGTAACCTCCAACCCTTAAAACTAATATACCGGCCTCCATATTTCTCATTCTCACATTCCCTCTAACTAAAAATTCTCTCATCCTCCCCACCACCACTACCAAAGAAGTAACATTCGATCAATCAATAAAAGTCGCCAAGCCCTATATGCCGTAAAAAAATACAAGATCTGTTGTACCGTGCCGGAAAACACAACCAATCAATCTGTTGTGCGCGAGAAAACACAACCCATCAATCGATTCGTGATCGGTTTGTGCGCGAGAAAACACAACCCATCAATCAATTTGTGATCGGTTTTTGTTTCTTTGATATATTAACTGATCGTGTTCACCAAAAACGGTCACCGGATCTTAGGTGACCGTTTGTTTCAGTTTGCTCACCGTTTGGTTAATATTAAGAGGTCGTGAACAATCATGCGCGTTTGGTCTTCTTTTTCTTTGATATGACTCAATCATTTTCATTATGTATTAAGGTGACCGGATCTGTGATATGAACTGATTTGGTTTTTCTAGGTGTATTTGTTTCAGTTGGGTTTTTTTATTTGTTTTGATTGGGTAGGTGTTTGTTTGTTTCATTTGGGATGTTTATTTGTTTCGATCCAGTAGTTTATTTATAGTCGGATTTTCATATATGTGCTGTCGTCGGTACACCGGATACATTGTGGCATGTGTCGCCGGTACACTGGATACATCGCCGGTACACCGGATACATCACCGGCACACCGGATACATGGTGGGTGTTTGTGGTGTACCTGTGTTGTTTTTTTGCTATATATGTGATGTTTTTATTTTATTGTATTAGTGATACATTGTAGTTATGGCTTGTTCAAGCCTCTGTATCAATGATTTTGGTAATAAATGTATCATTTTATAAATGTATAGTTGTGTACTTGTTGTATCAGTTGTGTACTTAATGTATCAAATAACTTGTCAAATTTTATCACCTAATGTATCATTAGTTTTGAAGTTGTGTACTTGATGTATCAAGTAAAAAATGTGGACCAGATTTTTGTATTAAAAAATAGCTGAAAATTTGAAAAAAATTAACCACATTTGGATTTGAATTCTCCAAAATACCCTTGAAACCCTATTTAATTACAATAATGTCACTCATTTAATGTTAATCTCATACAACACAAATATAATGATCCGACGGTCCATATTGGGTCTTACTTTTAGAACTTTAAGTTTGATCTCACATTAACCCTCCCCTATATATATATATATATATATATATATATATATATATATATATATATATATATATATATATATATATATATATAATATATATAACAATATGCGTATGACGTCATCAAATGCCAGATTGCCCAGTAAGCGGCCTTAAATGCCCAGTAAGCAGGCATTAATGCCACCTCATCATGCCACGTGGCAAAATTTCTCCATAATTTTTATTTTTATTTTTTTGTAATTAAAATTCGTTTTTAATATTAAAATTCGGAAAATTTTTTAAAATTTTTGCCACTTACAAGGATCGAACCTAGGTTGTTGGTAACATTTACAAGCATCATAACCACTAGACCAACACATTTTTTTGATTACATCTTGCAAGCCCAAATTTATAAACCTATGAAAACAAATAAATTGAAAGAATTACCGAATATTTTTTCCTAAAACCCTAATATCACTCATTCATCTTATTATCACACACAACACCATATTCTTTTTATTCTTTTTTCTTCTTTGATTGGTGGTCCTTGGTATGGGCGACTTTTACTTTCCTGTAATTTTTTATATTCGGTCGAGGTTTTGTGAGCTCACATTACAATAATGGTTTTGGTTTTCTCCCAAGGGATGTTGCTGTAGGGATCGTAGATATTCAAAGATCGACAACAACAAAGGTAATCGATCCATATCTATTAAGTTTTTTTTGTTTTTTTTGCTTTTATTTATTAATTGTTCAGTGAATTAAGCGTTATGTTTTTAATGTCTAATAAATTAATTAATTGCATTTTGAATGTTTGTATAATAATCGTAAATAGATCCATATGCTTAGGTATTTCAATTTGCTAATAGCGTAGTTAGTTTCTGTAATTATTCGAATCCGATATCAGAGCTGTCGCAACTTTTGATATCTGATATAAACAATGATAGTAAGTTTTGACATGTTCAATTTTTAGAGCCATTGGTTTATATTGCTATTGGCTTTTCCGCGCTGTTTCTTACTTGGAAGGTTGTTCGGTGAAAGCTGGTATTGATATTTATAGTGGTGAATGAAACTAGAGCTCCTTAGTTAGGAAAAACAAATACCATGTTATTGCAAAGGTATTATGCATTTTTGTTGGTTATAGGTCTAACCGTATAAGGAGGAATTAGGAGAAAAGAGATGAATAGCGCTAAGATTTATGTTTTTTTTGGGCTCTGGTCATGATGCATGTTACAGTATAAAAGATCTAACATGTACTTTTCTTTCATTACCAGAACCATGGCTGCTCATGAAGACGCTAATGCTTCTTGTGTTTATTACGCCCCACTTGATCCGACCCTACCCGAACCATGGAAGGGTTTAATTGATAATAGCACAGGAACAATTTACTACTGGAATACCATAACGCCACTCAGTACGAGAAACCGCCAAATGGCGCTCTTGGTCAACAAGCACATTGAATGTATTCAACCCTTGCACAACAAATACCACCTCAGCAACAATTTAATATGCCTCAGCCACTGATGCGGGGATCCTCCTCAGCCACTGATGCACCAATCACAGGGCTATCAACCAAATATGCATCAACAACAGGGGCCACCAAATCCGTATCGGCATAACTTTATACAACAACCAATGCACCACACGGGGTATCAGCAGAACATGCCTCAACAGAGGCCACCAAATGTGATGCCGCAGCATTACCCTCATCGAAAAGACCCTATGGTTGAATTTTTGCAGAGGGACGGTGCTCCACATGCTCAAAACGCGCCTTCAACTGTTAATTTTGTTGAAACTCAAGCTATTCGTCAGACAGGCCAAGCTGCACAGTATAGTGATCAATCTAAAGGTTGCAGCTATCCAAATGGCTAGAACTCAGCCGGTAAGTAGCAGCATGCTATGTTTAATTAAGTTTAATCTTGGGATTGGTATGTCATTTATTTACGTTTATATGTTATTTGTGCACGCGTTTAATTTGGAATGCAGCTGGTTGTTTCAGGATATGAGATTAGGGATTTAAGTTGTAGAGATATATTTCTCTTGATGCTTCTTAAATGCATTAAACTGAGATTGTACCCATCTGATGCTTTTGTCAAAATTGTTTTATTCCTTAAATATATAGATAACTGTAATGATTCTTGACACCGAAGTGCAACATTTAATGGAAAGATCTATTTTGATTAGTTATATGAACTCATGCTGCATTATTGGTGCAAATTATAAGTTTTAGTTCTAAAATCAGTATCCCTTAAATTTAAATTTTCTAACGGATTGATCTTTGGTAGTTGTAGATGTTAACACACCTCTATTCATTTACTTTCTCTGTTTTGTCTGCATCAAGTGTTGTTGGAAAAACTCTCAGATGATCGTATGTTATTCTTATAGGTGAAGTTGCTCCTTGAAATGCTTGTGAAGAAATGTGGTCTTGAGGCTGTTAGGGAAGTTATGCCCGAAGAGCATATGAAGCTGCTCACAAATATAAGAAAGGTTTGTTGTGGATCAGTTCTCAGCCCCCACAAGCTACACAACCAGCAGTTGTGCCTTCAGCTGGACCGAATGCTAACCCATTGGATCTATTTCCTCATGTAATCTTTTTAAGTCTTAAAAGCCTGTTTCATCTCGATACTGTGATTAATAAATTTCTTACATTTGGTCTATAGGGTCTTCCTGATATGGGAGCGAATGCTCCTGCTGGTGCTCCAGGCAACCTCGATTTTCTCCGTAACAGTCCACAGGTATTCACACATAGACACATGTGTATATAGCAATTCACATGCTCAGTTTACTTAAATAATTAACAATCTATTTGTTTTATTCGGTTCCAATCACTTCGAGCCATGGTGCAGGCAAATCCACAAATCTTGCAGGTATGTATGTCATTGTTTTGGTGCATGCAACACATACACATGAGTTTATATGTTTATGCATGATGGTCTCTTATTTAACATCGTGATGATGACAGCCTATGCTTCAAGAGTTTGGAAAGCAAAATCCTCACTTGGTGAGACTTATCCAGGAGCATCAAGCTGATTTTCTTCGTTTGATCAATGAACCTGTTGAAGGCGGAGAGTAAGTTATCTGTCAATGTCTTATATCTTTAAACTGGTCAATCCATTTTTTTGTTCTAAATGCTAATCTAAGAGGGGCCAAAATTTTAGGAATGTACTTGAAGATCTTGGTACAGCAATGCCACAGGCTGTGACTGTTACACCTTAGGAACGTGAAGCCATTGAACGCGTGAGTTACAAAATTTATTGTTTATGCATGGAGCAATAAAAATATAGCATGGAAAGTTATATAGGAATACAAATCACGCACAATCTAACGAGCCCAATCACGACAACAGTCCACTGGGACGCTGTTTGCGCAATAGGATGCAAGAACTCAGTGTTCATATCGTTATATGACAAATTGTTTCCAGGTAACTGATCATGTTTTTCGTTTAATATTTTATTCGCCATTTAGACGCGTTTCCAGGTAACTGATCATGTTTTTCGTTTAATATTTTATTTGCCATTTATAGTCGTGCAGAAATATATGTTAAAAATACATTTAAGCCAATTATTATTATTAATTTGTATGTTAAAACTACAGTTTCAACGAATTTCGACCCATTTCACCATTTTCCTTTTAAGCCAATCTTTTAAACACGTGGCCATGTTGGCAATAATCCAAGCACCCAATTCCCTGAATAGCAAATGAATAGGATAAATATTTTGGGATTTGGCATTATTTGCAGTAAGATTTTAAGATAAATATATGTTTGTTTAATAAAGGTACCCTGTGAAGCAAATGTAGTAAAGATGCACAACATGTGGATTGGGTCCTTATACTCAATGCTGATATTATTATCACCATTGGAGATTAGAGCAGAAAAATGCAGACCTGATATTATTATCACCTTTTTCCTTTTGTGAATTATAAACACTCACCATTAACTGCTTCAACACACTGTTTTCGAAGGTTAGATTTTATTGTTTCCAGAACTCTATAAATAAAACATGTTGAATGTGAGTTACTTTTTACTATAGCAATATGTAGCTTTTGTTTTTTACTGAACAGATTGGGAAGTTTATAAACATGTAAACGGGTCGAATAACTACCTACCAGCTATGCAAAGAGACTGATTTGGTACTATTCTGCTGCAGTACAAAGTTATGTACCTGACCTTGCATATATCTTCATTATTTTGTCTATCTTATCGTGTCAGGTATATTGTGGCTTTGAATCTTCATAGCTATGCGAGTGAAAGGAATCCTTAGGGGAACTGGAAGCCAGAATATTTAGAAAAGGTAAACATTTGTTAAACTTGACAATTATTTTGCAATTACAAATCTTTGTGCTACACCTAATGGGTTCATCACTTTTTGTAGTTGTTCAAGGATAAAGTCTCCAAATGTTTGTTTATGTTAGGGCATTCAATTTTAAAAATATGATATGAATTCAGTTGGATAAGACTTGCGTGTCAAGATGGTTTAAAGTCGCCCATAGGGTTTTTTAGACCGTTTTCAACTTCTTAAGTTAGTATATATAAAAAAATTAGATATTGTTTTAATGATATAGCTGTTGTGATAAATTAATCAATGTCAATACAATTACAAAAGGCACGTAAAACATACTCTATTTATGTATTATATTATGTTTGTTATTCGTCCCTATTCACTGTATGGTGCAGGATGTTGCCGAAAAGATATTAACTTTTGCAAAACAGAGACCAAGGGCTCTATGCATCTATATCGACTCCTTATAAATTTGTATACCGGATTTTATATTTAGTTTTTTATATTTTTCCCCAAACCCTAATATCACTCATTCTTCTCATTATCACACACACATCTTTTTTTCTTTTCTGATTTGATGTGTTGTTCGTCTATGTATCAGGTATGTTTATAATTGCTTCATGAATACACAAAAACTATTATTCAATCGTGTGTTTTTTTCCTTTTTTGTTTTTTACAGCACCAGTCCAAAATCCAGGTATATTGTTTATAATATTTGTCTATTCATTATACGTAGTTTTATATCCATTGTTTATAATGGCTTCATGTATACAAAAAACTATTATTTGTTTTCTTTTTCCTTTTTTTCTTAACAACACCAATCAGATATTTAGGTATGTTGTTTAAAATATTTATCTAATTTACATTCTTGATACGAGTAACGTTTGTTTCTAGAGTTTTGCATGTTACGAAGTGTCATGGGAAGTAAATTGTTATGATGATAATTAATGATTTATGCTGTGTATCAAAGGGTTTATATTTCAGAAATCAGGTAAACCAGAAAATATACCAATTTTTTTTTGTTTCACGATTGTGATTTTGGGGGTTTTTAAAAAAAAAATCATGTTTTGGGTTTTTGATTATTAATACAAATTCTTTTTCTGTAGGAAATCAACATCGATGGCACAGACCGTGTTTGGATTAGCATAAAAAGTGTGGCATGTGGTTACTTGATAAAGAAGAGGTCTGGTGATGCATCTTTTATACAGGATGTTAGAAATCACATTGATGAGTAGATTATACTTATACTAATAATGGTGAGACATCCAATTGTGAAATTCTTTTATTTTCATGTCACTTTACAAAAGCTCTAATTCCAGTAGGAAGTTAGGATTAGGATATATAGTTATGCATTCCCAATTTCACGTCATGTTCACTGAATTTAAAATCAATAACATTAAAGTGGTATGTTTTTCTTTTATTATACAAATTATGCACCTGATTGTATTTCTGGGTCAAAAGAGGTATTAGTGATGAAAGATGCTCCTTGATTTGTTCCTGCACAGATCGCAGCATATATAGGCGATGGTCATATTTCTTTAGTTAATTTTTGTGTGTATCTTATTTTCTGAATTAATCTTTATGTAATGTCCTTGCTGATTTTGTATAGTAACTTAAGCAATTTAAATTCATACAGTCTAATGCTCTTCGTGCACACAACAGCTTTTGGAAAGACAACGGCTTACTCAACAAAGTAAGGGATATCAGTTATGCCCATGTTAGCTCCCTATCTCCTAAAGGTCACTGTTGTTGGGCTCTAGGGTGGGCTACTGTAAATCCACTGTAGCAGGTATGCTTCACTTGAATAGCCAAAATTATAGTGCAAGGCTGGTAAAAATGGTTTTGGATCAAAATTGAACTGGCATGGGTTGACTTTCAATTGTTTTTTGTTCAATTTCTGTAAAAAGTTAAAATATTTTAAAACATAATGAATAAGAATTTGGGATGTATATATGTACATCCATCAGGAGTACATATTGTTAGGATCTCTGAGAAATAAGGAATTTCTCATTGCTGCCGATAGTGTTTCATTGCTGCTGCGGTTGGTTCCTGCCGATAGTATAAGTTTGTTTCTGCCGATAGTGTTTATTACTGCGGATAGTTATTGTTTGTTATCCGTATGTTTAGACAGGTTGTTAGATTTAATTTTAGAAGAGTATCTCGTTTATCTCTTCACACGTTTTCTTGTAAGACGGGTTAGGGTTAGGGTTTCTTGTCATTATAAAAGAAACATCCCGTCCATGAGTTCGATGTACCTTTGTCAATTACAATATTCAATAAAAACAATTTCTTAGTTCATAGTCTGATCCATAGAGGATCATTGTCATTTTATAGTTTTCTTCTTTAATATTCTTGTTGTTTAGTTTCCGCATAAACACAAGTCTTACACCTAGAGGTTCTCGTTTAACCAAGCTCAATCAAGCTCGAAGTACTCGATCCTACAAGTGGTATCAGAGCCTGGTGAGGATCTCTGATAAAGAAGAAAAAGTTCTCTTTCATATCTCTTAACCCTCTTTCAATGGAAGACGAAATCCCTCAAAACAATGTCATTAACCAGGAAGATCACCAACCCAAACCTGAAACATCACAAGTCCAAACACAAATCGTCACCACTATGTCCACTAACAATGCTAAATTCCCATACCTAAAGAAAGATGAGTATGAAGTCTGGGCCATGGGAATGGAATATTGGATCACGAACACTGATTACAATCTGTGGAATGTGATTCTTAGGGGAAATAGCAAGAAGAATACTGGAAGGGATAATGATGGCAATATCTATATAGAGCCACCTGTTACAGCAGAAGAACACCTTGCTGTTCAAAGGGAAACCAAGGTAAGAACCCTTTTACTTCAAGCTATTCCAGAGGATCATATGAGTGATTTCCATCACCTTGATGATGCTTGAAAGATCTGGCATGCTGTAAAAGCCAGATTTGGAGGGAATGATGAATCCAGAAAAATGAGAAAGTCTATGCTCAAGCAAGAGTTCCAGGAATTTAAGATCTCTGAGGCTGAGGGGATTCACAAAGGGTATGACAGGTTTCACAAGATCCTGAGCCAACTCAACCAGTTGAAAGCTAGGCCAGACGATGAGGACTGCAACACCAAATTTCTGAGGGCCTTGCCTCCATCCTGGTCTCAGGTTTCCATCACACTCAAGGCCAAAGGTGGACTGGACTTTATGAGTTTTGATGATCTGTACAACAAGCTGAAAACCCTTGAAATTGATATCAAAGGGTATTCCACCTATTCACCTCAAACTCCAACCCATACTGCTTTTGTTAGTACCCCTGGTGCTAATAAAGCATCATATGGAAAAAGTCTGACACCATCATCTTCATCACTTTCCTACTCACCTGCCACACCAAAAGCTCAGACAAGATCTGGTAATATTCTAGAGGAAGTGCTTCATTCATTTGTTGCTGAGAGTACACCACAGCAGAAGATTGTTTATGAAGATTTCAATCAGGTTGATGAATTGGATATGGAAGAGATGGACATAAGATGGCAGGTGGCTATGATATCTTTGAAAATGGATAGGTTTGAAAAGAAGGCAGGAAGAAGGGTCAACTTTGATGGACAGGAGCCTGCCAGGTTTGACAGAAGGAAGGTGAGGTGCTATAAATGTTCTCAAACAAGACATTTTGCCAGGGAATGTACAGATAAGAAGGTGGATGATAAAGCACGGTATTCTGCTTTCAAAATTCAAGAGTTGGAATCAGAGGACCCCAAGGCCTTGGTATCTGTGGATTCGATGGTGGACTGGGAACATCATGAGAAAGCTGTTGCAAGTGGAGCAGAGAAGGTCTATGGGATGATAGCTGGATATGGTGAGAAGAAACAAGTGGCTGGTCAGTTTGGAATGATGGGTCATCCATCTCAGGTACAAAACTGCCCATTTGGTTGTGAACCTATATATGCTAAACTTAAACAGGAATTTGATGATAAAGAAAGTGAATATAAGGATAATTTTATACAACTTAAGGCTCATAAAAAGGCTGTTAAAACATTAGAACAACAAAAGGTCTGGTATCAACAACAACAGTCTGCTTATGAAGTGAAAATAAAGGTTTTGGAAAGAGATTTAAAAAATGCCACTAGTGAGTTTAAACATTCTGAAAGGGAAAAAGCTAAGGTTGTGTTAGAAAATTAGGATTTGCAGTCTAAGCTAGATAATTCCTTGGCTAGATTTGATAAATGGAAAGACTCATCCAAAAACCTTCACAAGCTTATTGATAGTTCTATGTCTACAAAAACTAAAAGAGGTTTAGGGTACGGTGACCTGATAGGGCCAAATCAATTTTATGACCCTAATGAGTATAGTGTTTTTGACCCTGAACCTGTAGATTATAGAAAACCTGTAAAGTATGTAAAGGAAGGAGGAATGAATGCTGTTCCTCCACCCATAACTGGAACATTTAAACCTGCTAATCCTTTTGATGACTTTGATGATTCACAAATGATCTATGGCAAACAGGCAAAGATCTTGCCTAATCTTGATTGTGACTCTAATGAATTTGTCTCTTGTTCTTACAGTGACAAATCTTCAGAAATCAAGACTAATGACTATGCCACATGTGGATCAAGTGACAAGTCAGCTTCAATAAAGTCAGAAGATCTCTCCTCAGAAGTAGCTACTGATGAATCTCATTCAAAGACAACTGCATTTGAAGATATTTCTTTTGATAGTGTTAAAAACAATAATGTTTCTAGTTGTGGTTCTGTTTCAAACAAGTTTGGTTGTGGTTTTAATTCTGTTAAGGATAATTTTGTTTCATGTGGTGGTTTGAATTATTCTGTTTGCAATGAGAAAAATATTGTTAAGAAAAAGTCCCCTAGAAAGAAATCTTGCTTTGTGTGTCGTAGTTATGATCATCTTATTAAAGATTGTGACTATTATGAAAAACAGATGGGTTTATATGCTTGTCAAAATAGGTCTGTATGGAAAAATGTCAATGATATTCCCCCTTATATTCCTCAAGCAGCAAGGAGAACTTTAGTTGCTACTGGCAAGCCAGTTTCTGCTGGTAAGCCTGTTGCTGCTGATAAGTTCATTCTTGCTGATAAGCCTGTTTCTGCTGTTTATCCAGTTCCTGCCGGTAGGATCAATCCTGCTGGTTGGAGAAGCAATAATGCTAGACCTTTCAGCAGACCTACTAGCACTTACTTTCAAAATGATATGAGACCTGTTTGTTTTGACACCATGCACAAGGGAGGGGCAAGATGGAAAACTGCTGTTAAGTCCTCAGCAGGTTGTTCTTGGAGAATCAATAACCAACATATGAAAATGGGGTCCAAGATCAATGGTGGATCTCATCAATCTCCAGGGTTTAATTCTTATTGATCCACTAGGCAGGTTCAAGTCAGCAATGGCTTGGGTCTCTCTTGTATCTAATGTTGTAAATGTATTCTTTGCATCAGGATTTTCCTTTTAGAAGTAAAGATGTTGGCATTGTTGACAATGGATGTTCCAGGAGTATGGCAGGGAATTTAGAAAGACTGCATGACTTTGTGCCTTTAAATGGAGGTACTGTTACTTTTGGAGGAGGAGATGGCATAATTACTGGGAAGGGAACTATCAAAACTGCCAAGCTGGTCTTTGAAGATGTGCTTTATGTGAAGGAACTCCAAAACTTCAATTTGTTCTCTGTCTCTCAAATCTGTGACAAGAAGAACAGTGTTCTCTTCACTGAGAATGATTGCTTTGTGCTGTCCAAAGACTTCAAGTTGCCTGATGAAAGTCAGGTTGAACTTAAAGTTCCAAGGACTTACAACCTTTACAGCTTCAATCTTAGTGATGTTCAGCCTGAGGGTTCACTTGCTTGTCTGGTTGCAAAAGCTTCTGTGGATGAATCTAATAAATGGCACAGAAGAATGGCACATGTGAATTTCAAGACCATTAACAAGCTGGCTAAGAATGGTTTGGTTAAAGGGCTTCCTCTCAAGATCTTCTCGAATGAACACAATTGTGTTGCCTGCAACAAAGGAAAGCAACACAAAGCTTCATACAAGGCCATAACTGCTGTGAGCAACATTTCTGAGCCTTTGCAGCTTCTCCATATGGATCTCTTTGGTCCTACTTCTATCAGAAGTATTGATCACAAGTATTACTGCCTGGTGATTACAGATGATTTTAGCAGGTTTTCTTGGACTTTCTTTTTGGGTACTAAAGATGAAACTTATCCAGTTATTAGGGATTTTATTGCCTTAATAGAAAATCAGCTAAGTAAAAAGGTTAAGTCTATAAGGTGTGATAATGGCACAGAGTTTAAGAATTCTAATCTTATTGAACTTTGTGGGAGTAAGGGGATAAAAAGGGACTATAGTAATGCTAGAACCCCACAACAAAATGGGGTTGCAGAAAGGAAAAATAGGACCCTAATAGAAGCAGCTAGGACTATGTTAGCTGAATCTAAGATGCCCACTATGTTTTGGACTGAAGCAGTATGCACTGCTTGTTATGTGTTGAATAGGGTATCTATTACTAGTCCTCATAATAAAACACCTTATGAACTTTTGTCTGGGAAGGTTCCAAACATTAGTTACCTTAAGCCTTTTGGATGTCATGTTACTATTTTGAACACTAGTGATTACCTAGGCAAGTTTGATGGGAAGGCTGATGAAGGATTTATTGTTGGATATTCTGCTCATAGTAAAGCCTATAGGGTTTATAATCTGTCTTCTAAGAGAATAGAAGAGACTCTCAACTTAAGATATTTTGAGGATAAACCTAATTTGCAGGGTGCAGGTCCAGAGTGGTACTTTGATCTGGACTATTTGACTGACTCTTTAGGTTATAATAGATTCAAAGCAAATCTATCTGTTGGTACACATGTTTTTCAATCTAACAGTGCAGGTACCTCAGATGATGATTCTGATGCAGAGAGTGATGAACGACCTATAGTTGTTCCTTCTTTTCCCTCTAACAACATTTCAGGTTCAAAGCTCAAAGATTCTTCTGATATGGCTGGAGGTGATTCTAGTTTTGCAGAAGATCTTGCTAGGCTTCAAAGACAAGAGTATAATGCCAAGAGAGCTGCTGAAATGTTTGGTTCTGGGTTTTCTAAAGAGACAGAGGAGATTCTGAGAAATGCTGAAGCTGAAGTTAGAAGGCAACTGAATTCGACTGGTGGTATTCCTGTTCCTGCTGCTACCATTTCTGCTGGTAGTGAATCTGTTCCTGCCGATTCTTCTAAAGCTTCTGGTGATGTCTCCATTCCTGCTGATGTTCCTGTGACTTCTCCACCTGTTGACTCTTTGGGTATTGATAACTCCCCTGAAAGATTTCCAATCCCTTCTGATCTTGGAAATTCAGTCTCTTCAAGAGATAAGCTGGATGATCCTCATCATCAATCTAGAACAGGCATTTTCACTTCTTCCTCATATGATGATGACTTCAACCCCTCAATTACTAATCAGGCATCCTCCATTGATGTCAATCCCATTGTTACCAAGAGGATCAATACAGTTCATCCTCAGTCCTTGATCCTTGGAGATTTAAATTCCCCTGTTCAGACAAGAAGTAAATTACACCAACCTAAGTTTGGAGAATTTGCTTTTCTCAGTTATATACAGGATCAGTTAAGGAGTAATCATACTGATTACTTACATTGTCTCTATGGTTATTTCTTATCTCAAGTTGAACCAACTAGTATAGCTCAAGCTCTTGCTAATGATGATTGGGTTGAGGCTATGCAAGAGGAAATGCAGCAGTTCTAGAATCAGAAAGTATGGATGTTGGTACCTTTGCCTGCAGGAAAGCATGCTATTGGAACTAAATGGATTCTAAAGAATAAAAGGGATGCTAGGGGAATTGTGGTTCGTAATAAAGCTAGGTTGGTAGCTCAAGGTCATAGACAAGAAGAGGGGATTGATTATGATGAGGTGTTTGCACCAGTGGCAAGAGTTGAAGCTATCCGATTGTTCTTGGCTTTTGCTTCCTTTATGGGGTTTGTAGTATATCAGTTAGATGTGAAGAGTGCATTTTTGTATGGAAGGATTGAGGAAGAGGTTTATGTTACTCAACCACAGGGATTTGTGGATCCTCAGAATCCTGATTTGGTTTACAAAGTGGTTAAAGCACTTTATGGTCTTCATCAAGCACCAAGGGCTTGGTATGCAAGGCTTTCAGCCTTTTTGCTAAAACATGGTTAGAGAAGAGGGGCTATTGATAAAACTCTTTTTATTAGAAAGAACTTCAAAGATATCATTTTGGTACAAGTGTATGTAGATGATATCATCTTTGGTTCCACTAATGAAGCCTGGTGCAGGGAGTTTGAAGAATTGATGAAGAGTGAATTTGAGATGAGTGCTATGGGTGAAATGACTTTCTTCTTGGGCCTTCAGGTTAAGCAGAAACCAGATGGGATTTTTATCTTTCAAGAGAAGTATGTTTATGACATACTTAAGAAGTTTGATATGGAAAATGTTAAAACTGCCACAACTCCATTTGAACCTCCAAAGCCTAAATCCAATAATGAACCTGATGCTGCTGTTAATGTTCATCTATACAGGTCCATGATTGGATCACTCATGTATTTGACAGCTTCAAGACCTGATATCATGTTTGCTGTTGGTGCATGTGCTAGACATCAGGTTACACCTTTGACTTCTAACCTAAATGCAGTTAAGAGAATCTTCAAGTATTTGAAAGGACAACCTAAGATGGGACTTTGGTATCCAAAAGATTCTCCTTTTGTGTTGGAAGCTTATAGTGACAGTGATTATGCTGGTGCTAACTTTGATAGGAAGTCTACTACTGGTGGTTGTCAGTTTTTGGGTAGGAGGTTGGTTTCTTGGCAGTGCAAGAAGCAGACTATAGTGGCTACATCTTCTACTGAGGCAGAGTATGTTGCTGCTGCTAGTTGCCGTGGACAGGTACTTTGGATGCAAAATCAACTGTTGGATTATGGGTTCAACTTCATGAACACTAAGATCTTTATTGATAATCAAAGCACTATGTGCATTGTTAAGAATCCTGTTTATCATCAAAGGACAAAGTATATTGAGATTCGACACCATTTCATAAGAGATGCTTATGAGAAGCATCTTATTCAGGTGTTGAAGATTCATACTGATGATAATGTGGCTGATCTGCTGACCAAGGCTTTTGATGGACCAAGGTTTAAACAATTGGTGGTCCATATTGGGATGGTAAATCCCTAGATACTGCGTTTGAGGGGAGGTTGAAGCTTAAGGGGAGGTTTCTTGTTGTTGTTGTATATCTTTCTATTTTTCTTTCTTTTGGTTTCTTTTCTTATTTTCTTTCTTTTATTTTGGTTTGTTTCTGATTTCTTTTTCTTAGTTCAAAAAAAAAAAAAATATATATAGATGTATATTTTGTGTGCTAATAAGTTGGTTTTGAGCAACATCTTGCAGGTACAGTGTTGGTGTTTACACCTTCACAATAAATGGTCTTCAACTCACCATGTCTCATAGACAAGAAAGAGTTGACTCACCATGAGGGTACGGCTCTGGTGTGATAATCAAATCCGTTGATAGCTGTAATAGCTTGCTCAAAGCTATAGGGTACTTCAACTCACCCATGATTCAGTTCTGAGAGTTGAAAATGGTTCTCAATTCACCATGGATGTAACCCTTTATGGGATCCAAAGAATTGGCTAGTCCACAAAAGTATGGTTTGTGGTAAAGACACTTGGTATCCATATTTGGTATTCAATTCACCAAGGTTTGCTGTAACTTAAGAATTGACTAGTCCTGAGCAAACGGCTACAGGTAAAGACAAGTCAAATCCGTTTATAGTTGCTGATTTGCTAATAAATCAGATGGTTATCAGTGTACCATGGTCTAACACACCTAAACATTGGCTACTCCAGTAGTGATGGCTATTGGTAAAGAGACATCAAATCCATTAATTTTCAATGATTCACCTCTCACAGGAGTTAACACACCTGGATGTGATGAGAATAGTATGAAACTTAAGTGATTTGATGTACATATTGTCATAAGTAGCAGCCAAGTTCAAGTGAATGTCATGGTGACCAGTTTACATGTTTTGAAGAAGATTTCCTATTGCTGCTGAACTATTGAAGTTGCTGCTGCATGTTCTAGATGTTGGAATCTTGCAGGTTCTAGATGTTGTTGCTGGTTACTACTTATTGCTGTTGCTACGTCGCAATCCTCAAGCCTGAGAAGTTAAAACTCTATCACGTTGGAATCTTGCAGGTTAACCTAGTCAACCTCAAGATTAGGGGAGGATTGTTAGGATCTCTGAGAAATAAGGAATTTCTCATTGCTGCCGATAGTGTTTCATTGCTGCTATGGTTGGTTCCTGCCGATAGTATAAGTTTGTTTCTGCCGATAGTGTTTATTGCTGCGGATAGTTATTGTTTGTTATCCGTATGTTTAGACAGGTTGTTAGATTTAATTTTAGAAGAGATCTCGTTTATCTCTTCACACATTTTCTTGTAAGACGGGTTAGGGTTAGGGTTTCTTGTCATTATAAAAGAAACATCCCGTCCATGAGTTCGATGTACCTTTGTCAATTACAATATTCAATAAAAACAATTTCTTAGTTCATAGTCTGATCCATAGAGGATCATTGTCATTTTATAGTTTTCTTCTTTAATATTCTTGTTGTTTAGTTTCCGCATAAACACAAGTCTTAACCTAGAGGTTCTCGTTTAACCAAGCTCAATCAAGCTCGAAGTACTCGATCCTACACATATGTACTCCATCAAAGGTATCAAAGTGGTTGCTCGATGTGGTTACTTGACATATTGTGACATTATGATATTGGTAGCAGAAGGTGAACATGAGTCTTGCTGCTGATGATGCAAAGGAGGTTGTTATGGCTGTGAGTCTCAGCTTCGAGAATTTAATCGGTATGCTGTTTATAATAGACATGGAATGGCGTATTTTTGTGTGTTGTTTTGTCGTTGCGATAATATAATTGGCTCAAATTTCTTGATAATTTGCAGTAGAGGAAAATTTTCACCGATCAACCAGAAACCACATGTTTAATGGTGAGGTAGTACAAGTAAACGAGTTTAGCTAAAAGGGAAATGGGTCAAATGGGTCAAATGTTGCCGAGTTTTAGTTTTAATGTATACAAACTCCTAAATCGTTTATTCAAGTAATTGGAATATTATTAGAAGTAAATATATATATTTAGTCATAATTCTAATGGACTAACAGGTGTCGGTGAGTAAACCCAAAACGACATATTTTGCCCATATGCTAGAGAACACTTGGTATGTACTCATTGATGGATTTTGTAGGTTTTGACTCTTGAATGGAGCACTAGAATGGAGACTCTAGGACGTGTTGGTTATGCAGAGGTGGTTCTTAGTGACTCCTTTGCTGATATAGATAGGCTTATGCAAATGTATTCTAAATGTGGACAATAGTGTCTTCAAACAAAGGATTATTTGCTCATTCACAAGACAAGATTTTCAAAGATGGTAAGCATGCCATTTAATCCTTTCAAAACCGATGATAATTCATCGTCAGCTGCACCAAGGACATTTATCAATCAATTGCCTGATTGGAGTACGCTTCTTGCTGCTATTACTACTATTTTTGTGGCTGCCGAGAAGCAATGGATGATGCTTGATTGGAAGACAAAACGTCCTGATATCCTTGCGGATTTAGATCCGTTTGGCTTTGGAAGAATAGTTGAAGATGGGTTTGTGTTTCGTCAAAATTTTTCTATAAGATCGTATGAGATAGGGGCTGATCGTACTGCTTCGGTCGAGACCTTAATGAATCATCTGCAGGTATTGCGATGGTGTTTGTGTGTTTTTTGGTTTGTGGATGGCCTTAGCAAATGAGTCGCGCTTTTACTTAAAACAATTTTGTGTTGGTATGGCAGGAAACAGCTCTCAATCATGTAAAAACTGCTGGATTAATGGGTGACAGGTTTGGTTCAACGCCTGAGATGAGTAAAAAGAATCTGTTTTGGGTTGTGACGAAGATGCAAGTGTTAGTAGATCATTATCCGACTTGGTACGCTATTCGTCTATGATTCTTATGGTTATATTCAAGTGTTTTTCGATTTCAGTCAGACTGTTTAAGTTTGTCATGCTGATTGATATATTATGTCACACTTAATTTTTTTCTTCAGGGGTGATGTGGTTCAAGTGGATACGTGGGTAGCTGCTTCTAGAAAAAATGGGATGCGTCGTGATTAGCTGATTCGCGACTGCAGAACGGGGGAGATACTAACACGAGCGTCAAGGTTGAAATCTTTATCAAATTACTCGAGTATTGTGATGTTTGGTTTTCAGCTTTTAGTAACAATCGGTATTTTTATATATCTGTTGCAGTAATTGGGTAATGATGAATAAAGTTACAAGGAGGTTATCAAAAATTCCGGATGAAGTTCGAGCTGAAATTGAGCAGTATTTTGTTGACACACCGCCTGTTATAGATGATGACAACATAAAACTGCCTAAACTTGATGAGAACATTGCTGACCATGTTCGCAGTGGTCTAACTGTGAGTAAAGCTTCATTTTTCTATGAATTAAAAGATAGGTTTTCGTTGCGGTGACATGATTTTTTGAATGTTTTTCTTTTTTTGATAAATATTTAGCCCAAGTGGAGTGATCTGGATGTCAACAATGTGAAGTACGTTGGCTGGATACTTGAGGTACGTCTATGCTCGATAACTTCAGAACCATATCATGTAGTCGTTAGAACATTGTCTTATGTTGCGATATTTCAAGTAGGGATGTTTTGATTTGGGACTCGCCTTAATATCATCAGTAGATGTGAAAATTCTAATGATCGGCGATTTTGGTTATCCTTTGGTCATTCAGATGGCTCTGTGTATGCTGGTCTTTCAGTAACCAAGAAGACAACTTTCAAAATGAAATTTTGATACTAAAAGAGTTTTGTTTTAAATGCCATGTATCGTTAAAATTTACATTTACAAGTTGACCCAAACAGGCCACAAAACCATCTTTTAACAGCTCATACAAATAACTACCAGTTATCTATTCAAACGCTAATTTGTTTATCTTTACAGAGTGCTCCACAGCCTGTTGTGGAGAACTATGAGCTTGCAAGCATCACTCTCGAGTATCGTCGTGAGTGCATGAAGGACAGTGTGCTGCAGTCACTCACTTCACTATTGGGCAACAACCCGTGTGGATCTATAACTGATCCTAACAACCATGTTGATCCTAACTGATCCTAACAACCATTTGGATCTATTGGGCAACACCATGTTGATCCTAACTAGAAGGCGGTGGTGGTGAGATTGTCAAGGGTAGAACCAAATGGAGGCCGAAATATGCCAACAATTTCAGGAACATCGGTCAGTTGGGTACTCAAAGTGGCTAAAATCTCTAACTTTAGTTAGAGTATTTTATAACTAGGGGGCAGGCTATTTCAACAGTAAAAATTCTTTCCAGCACTCACGCAATCCAGTTTGTACCTAATCGAATAAACGATATATGTGTATTATTTTAGAATAATGAGATATATGTATACGTGACACCTGACTTGTATCGTTTTCTAAACGACTGTGGTCCAAATCCATAATTATCAGTATATATTGAAATTTCTATTAATAGATTTAAATTTGTTATAGCATGTGATATTAGAGTACTAAATAATGGGTGGTAATGATGTTTGGAAGCAATGTAGAGAAGGACATGAGATGTTACCAGAGCAGGTAAAAGCAGTGCTTCTGGAGACTACTGGTTACCATGGCACCATTTAGCAGGTTGTGTTGCAGTTACATCCACGATGTTGTTTTAGTTTGACCATTGAATAAAGTCCACTTTTTAGTTAGATTAAGCCTTATGTTTTTGTCATCATATGATATCCCTAAATGATAAATGTTATCTGTAGTTACAAAATTGCTATCAAGATAAAAGAAATCAGACAGTGAAGGTTAATATGACCAAAGTAGATAGTTTCATCGTAAAATTGAGTGTAATTCCATGTGCAGCTTAGATTAAAAAGTAATGAATATGCCAATCGAGTCACTTTCAGAAGTTTGTCACATTAGACGTTCATTGGTTCAAGTTTGGTTTCATATGGAGAAGCTACGTCAACATGACATCATCAGTTCAAGATACAAATGCTCCCAGTGATGACAGGAGATGTACAGATTCAAGAGCGAAAGGTAACAAATCCAAAAGCAAAACAGACGCGGGATTTTATAACGACAGATAGTTTTAGTATGTATAGGTTCAATATAGACTTTGAGTAGTAATGATTAAGTTACACTATATTGATTATGAAATACATATTTTTAAACGAAAAAATAACATCAAAATTAAAAATGTATACATCAAACCATATTCAAATAATTATTATATTAAAATATACAATAAAACAAATGTTCTTAAAAATAATTTTAGAATAACTAAAACCATCCAAATTATAATTACAAGTCATGCTCGCCCATCGGGCGGGTTTGCGGGCGGGCATATGTGCCCGGGAGGGCTTACAAGTCATGCCCGCCCGATGGGCGGGCCATGAAGTCTAGTGTATATATATATATATATATATATGTATTATGTGTAAAAGTGGGATGTTGAATGGTGTCGAGAGATGATGAGGTAAAGACGGAGATGAGTGCTGACGGAGATGGGAGTTTGTTTCATCCATAGTTTTCTTTGCGCGAAGGTTTAAATTCTACTTCTACGTTGATTCACTTAACTCACTTCTCTTCATCACCATGAGTTTTGCGATAGTGGACATAGTAGATTTTCGTGTTGAACGTTAAAGTCCAAAAGAGCCAAGGGGGAAGAAAAGGTTCGAGAACGAACAATTTCTTTTAGTTCTAGATAGTCAACTAATGACGTATCTAGGTTATGTGAGGATATATATATATATATATATATATATATATATATATATATATATATATATATATATATATATATATATATATATGTATATAAACTACTTCTTATGTATATGTATAATAATATAAGTATATATATATATATATATATATATATATATATATATATATATATATATATATTAGATATATGTATAAAGGGATTGCATTCTTACTTACACATGAGTATTAACTAAGCTAGGCATTTTAAACTAACGGGGCATGCAATTAGCTAGTTCATCAATCTAAGCATATAGCATATTAGTGAGCATGAAAGAGAGACGTACCTTTTAGTCTTCAATAAATAGTCTTCAAGCACTTCAAAGTGTTTATATTGACTTATAAAAGCCAATCATAGAAGAGATACCGATTTCCCGACGAGTTGACAATTTAGCCACTTGGTCCCCATTGTCTAATTGGTCCAAAGTTGTTTGAACCAAACATGGTTTGCAATTAACTAGGATGCATATATGGTGGAAGTATTCCCCAAGGATTGAAGCTTGGTGGATTTGAATAATTCCACATTGGGTAACTATTATTATTATGGAGGTTTTGTCGATTTTGGTTTCTTCTAGGTTGAGGAGTTTTAGGCCGAGGGTGAGGATTATTTGGTCTTCTTAGGGGAGGTGTTTTTGATCTTAATTTCGGTTTAGGGGATTCTTCTTTGGTTTTTAAAGATGGTTTGTAGAAAATTTTTACTTCATCATTACTAGCAATGGGTATTTTTCTATCTTTCATAAGTATGTCTTTAGTTTTTGACTCTAAGGATTTTTGTTTACTAGATTCACCTTCAAACTTTACATTTTTAGTTTCACTAGTTGAGGCCTCAGCTAAATTAAATCCTAAGCCGGTTTTATCTCCTGATATTCTTTGAACACTTATTATTTTCCTAAGTGAATTACTACTATTTTCGAATTTATCAAGTTTGCAAATTTCTTCCTTAAGTTTTTCGTTTTCATTTTTAGTTTCTTGACATGTTTTACATTCTGCAAAAATTTCTTTGCCTTTTTCTAAGTTGTGTAGTTTAATTTTTAATTCAAGTATTTCGTTTTCTAATTGGTTATTTATGTGTTTTAGTGATTTGTTTTTAGTTATTACTTTTTGACCTAATTTGCATAATCTATTATATTCACTATCTAAGTCTTTTTCGTCTAATGATAAATTTTCGTCACTAAAGTATTCGGTTTCGGAATGTACCTCACTTGATGTCTTAGCCATAAGACACTTCTCCTCCTTTGTGGTTTCTTTCTCATCTTCATCACTATCACTCCATGCTCCTCCAACGAACGCCTTTTGATTTTGCTCCCTTGACATCATTGGACATCTTCCAATGAGATGATTTGGATCACCACATTTAAAACACTTCCTCTCGCTCTTGCTACCTTTGTCTTCTTTGTTTCTTTGGAGTGCCTTTCTTTCGTCATGTGGTTGTCTAACGAATCTTCCTCGTCTTTTGAAAAACTTCTTGAAGTTTCTTACGGCCATGGCATATTCTTCGTCATCACTTTCGGAGGTTGAGCTATCCTCGTCACTAGATTCCTTCCTAGCTTTCAATGCAATTGACTTGCTTTGTTCTCTTTTTCCTTTGACCATCTCGGAGTCTTTCTTTATTATTGCTTCGTAGACTTTCAAGTTGCCGATCAAGTCATCAAGTTGAAGAGTTGACAAGTTCTTCGATTCTTCAATCGCTGTAACTTTAGCTCGCCATTTTGGATGAAGAGCCCTAAGAAATTTCCTAACAAAATTCTTACTAGAAAAACTCTCATCAAGTGCTTTTAAACTTGTGATGATTGTGTTAAACCTAGCAAAAGCATTATCAATTGATTCCTCTTCCGGAATCGTAAATTGTTCATATTGTTGAACAAGAAGATCTATTTTATTATTTTTGACTTGACTATTACCTTGGTGAGTTATTAGTAAAGAGTTCCAAATTTCTTTTGCGGTTTCACACATAAAGATTCTTTCGTATTCTTTACGCGGTAACGCATTATAAATAACCATTTTTGCTTCATTATTTTTAGCAAGTTTTCTTTTTAAATCATCATTTTGTTTTTCAAAAGGTATTATTTCATCCTTTTTAGTTTCTGGGTTATTTTGAATAGATAAAAAATCACCATTAGTAATAACATGCCAAAGATCTAGATCTTTTGATTTCACATAAGTTTCGAATCGATTTTTCCAATAAAGAAATCCATCACTTTCAAATAGTGGTGGTCTTTGCATAGATTGCCCTTCTAAATATTTTTCGGATTCCATAGATCGTTTCAAGTTTTAAAATACAATTTATTTTAAAAATCTTGTTTGACCTGGCTCTTGATACCAATTGTGGAAAACTAGAAGGGGGGGGGGTTGAATAGTTTTACGTCTTTTTAATTTATGAAAACTTTTTGTTTACTTTTTAAAACTTCGATTCGATCTTATGTGAATTCAACTCTTGATCAATATGAACAAATATAAACAAATATAGATAAACAATGTAAGTAAAGTAAATGAAATGAAATGAAAGATAGGGATGGAAAGATCAAACCACAACGCGGAGATTTATAGTGGTTCGGCTACAAGGACACCTTCCTTGCCCTACTCCACTCCTCGAGTAACCTACTCGAGAGTTCACTTCACTATGTCAACAAACTCCCTTATGGCGGAGAAACCTTACACAACTTTCGCTTACACCGGTTTAACGACACAAAGCTAAATGTCGAGTTCTAATCGTAGCTAGAACCAATCTCACAACTTCTACACAACTTATTCACAACTTCTTCACACCGGCTTCACAACTTCTTCATGGCTACTTCACGACTTCTTCACGACGGCTTCACAACTTTTACACTACTTCTTTACAACACAACTACTTACTTACACTTAGATCTACTTATCACAACTATACAACACTTTATCAAACACTTTACACAACTACAAAATAATATGAGTTAAACTACAATACTTCTTCTCTAGTTGAAGGAGTATTCTTCTTTTGCACTTTGATGGTGGAAGCTTGGATCACTTAGAAACCAATGCTTAAGAATGTATGATCAAAGGATTTTAGAAAGGATTTAGAAAGATGATAGGAGATTTAGAACAGAAGGTTTGGGGTGCAAAAGGTAAGGAAAAAGTCCAGAGATGAACCAGTATTTATATGCAAATCTGAGGACCTAGAGGAGCGGGGCGGTCCCCTTAAATAGGTGGTCGGCCCCCTTAATTTTAAGGGGACCGCCTAGTGAATTAAGGGGGCCGCCCAAATCCGAACGTTGCTCAGATTTGTCTTTTTGTGGGGAAGGTTTTTCTGGAACATTTTTGCCATTTTTGGTTGAAAATTTGAATTCATATATTTATAATAGATTAAACATATTTATTTAATACCAAAAATGTTTTTCTAAAAAATATAAAATGTTTGTGACATTTTATAAAAAGTTTAGTGATTAAGAAAAAAATTCCTTTGATCATATAATGCATTAAGCATTTGTTTATTCATACCTTAAGTGATTGAGTTGTCAAAATAGATATTTACAACTAAATACTTGTTTACGTCATAATCTTTCGTTTAATGATTTTACATTTTGTGATTATCAAAACGTAGAGATATCGAAAAATATTAATAACGTGTTTAGGCATTATTTATATCAACAGTCTTGTCTTCAATACCGGCGTCACATTAGTAACAACCAGTAGTATATGAATTGAACCCGGTTTCTGCCCTAAGGTTGAATAATTAGAGGGCTATTTCTTTTCACCCTTTCACATTACTTTTCTTTTTAATTCTTCAACCCCTTCTTTCTCCTTTCTCATATTACTCCTTTTTTCATAATCATACCTAAGGACTATCTAATACTAACTATTCGGTATTGTCCTTGGGTAGATCCCTCCGGCTCTGGCGGATCATAGGACGGTTTTCCTAACCTTAGCCACCTTATAACTTCATGACTCTCCTATGTTGCCGTTAACCAAATCCTTGAAAAATCTCTCAAAGTGTTTATGATTATGAAACACATTTTGCTAACACTTTGAGAGTTTTATATTTTTCAAATGCTCCCCCTTAACATGTGCTCATATGTGTTAATTTAAAATTTGCACATGTTGGGTAGAGATTGCACTTTCTGAATTGATCCACTTTCAGTAAACATGACCGATTCGAGACACGCTTACATCACTAGTTGGACTAGCTTGAAATTATTACCCGGCCTGGTCAAGTTCACAGAAAGTTTCTCGAAACGGTACACTCTACTCAGATACGTCCTCTTCGAGACATGATTACATCACTGGTTAGACCAGCTTGAAATTATTACCCGGCCAGGACGCATCCTTTCGATTAATGACAGTTTATGTTTCGTCAATTCATTGGTGAAGTCTGAGTCGTGTTCACATAAGATGCCACATCCATTTTGCTATTACACACCATTTGCTCCCCCTCAATATGTGCATCGATATACGAAAGAGTTTAGCACATATGAGAGAGCTTACACTTAAGTCCAAAGAATCACATTTTCATCAGGTTTCATATTTAAATCACATTCTCTCCCCCGATCAAAAATTTCAAACCTTTTGAGATTTGTGATCCCAATTGATTTAAATAAGTTAAGAATCATGGGAGAAAATGTGGTCAAGTTTACTATATTCTGATGATGGAACATACTATGCTCCCCCTTAATCTAAGAGGGAGATTCACTACTTATTATGCACAAAGTTACTGTTATGACACAAGTGATATTGACCTTTTTGCGCAGACGATGTGATCATCTGCTTCTCTGAGGGAGTCAGTAGTCAACATCAATTATCCATCCACCAAGAAAAACTTCCCAAGTATTGTAGACCTCCACTAGGTGAGATCAGAATTAGTAAAGCTTTGCTGAAGTGAAGGTGATGGTGGTGAAGGTGTTGTTGTTGTTGTTGTTGCTGCCGATGTTGTTGTTGTGGTGAATTCAGAGCCAGTCAATAGAGTTTGAACATCTGATCAAATGGTTAGAGCGGGAACTGGCACATTCATATTGGCCATGGAATCTGCATAAGAATATCAACACAGATATACATACATACAGATTCACTTTTCATTAATAGCTACCACATAGCAGCTTGCCAACTCATAATACCATATTCATCTCATAATCAAACCACATTCAGGAAATACATCAAACCGCTATCTAGCATGAAGAGCAATCAGCAATCATGAACATGGCAATTCACTCATATTTCAACATTCAACTCAGGAGCTTAGGGACAAGATTCTAACATGATAGCTACATACCTAAGCATATCCTGAGTGCACATGCACTGAATCAACAACAATTAAGCAGCTATCGACTAACAAAAATCAATCAACATTTAAAACTCATTCAATCAGATCATACAAATGCCAGTGGAGTATTAAAGAACATCAAACACAATGGTTTTTCTAACTCCTTTTAGATTTTGGTTTTTAAAGTATTTAGGGGATTAAACGAGGATTCCAGAGTGACACAAATGAACCTTATAGTTACATAAAGCTAGGATACTATAAGCAAATTGCACATAATGCCCTAATCTTTCTAACAACTAAAACATTTGGCCATTTGAGATAAAGCTTAGTTAGTTCCTCTTCAACTAATACCCCATTAACTACAAAACC
>CP139506.1:73845456-73864335 GCA_021014915.2 Artemisia tridentata subsp. tridentata | reverse complement strand
GGGGAATTTTCTGTGAGCGGGCCGGATACTCTTAGCAGTTGGGCAATCGGGCTATTTTAGTAATTATCCCAAAAAAAAAAGAGAAAAGAAACTAAGCATTTGGCCGCCCCCCCTATATCAAAAGAAAGACCAAATACATGATTGCTAAATATATGGTAAGTCCATTAAGGTGTTTAAATCATACCTAAAATACACCAAGACCAAATTTTCGGTTCATTCTTTTTCTAAATACCGATCTTCAAGAAATTAAAAACAAGAAAACCCTAAGCTACAAAAACAGCCGACCCTTTTGTTTGTGCTGCCAATTTCGCCCCAAAAACCACCCAAAGGAGCCTCTAATCTTGTTCTAATTCGCGTCTAAATCATCACAAGGTAAACCTCTAACACTAATAATGATCCATTCGAATTTTGTGAATCAAAAACTAACAAAAAAACCATGTTTTTTATCCCATTGTGGCTGCTGTGCGACGCCAAGAAAAAGGAGGAGAAAAGAGAGTTTTGTGTGGTGTTTTGATCCTCATCGTGTTCGTGTTCTTCGTGGTCTACGAGGGTATGGTATCACCTAATATATTCGATCATTGTTTCTTGTTTTTCTTTTGATTCTAGTCGAATTAATCACAAAAGATATCACATAAAATCATAGAATGATAAACCCTAAAAAAATTGTTATGTATGAATCGGCTGAATTTTGTGTTGAAATAATTCGTTGTGATCATGTTAAATATGTTATAGACCGACCTAAATACGTTATGGACTCACCCAAAATCGATTGGTGCCAAGAACAAATGATTTAAATGGTAAAAACCCTAAAATAGATATGTTGCTGTGATGACTGATTCTGAGTTGAAATTTTGTTCGACTTTGAACGGCTGTAACTTTATGATGGAATCGAGTTTTTGAGTTTTTTAAGAGTCTAAAACTAATTTCATTGAAATAGCTACCTGGGAAAATTTAGTTTGTAATTTTTAGAGGCATAGAAGGTTACTTTTTGATTTTTAGAAAATTATGTGTCTGATCGGATTTGTGAGTCTGGAAAATTAGTCCGGGTTTTTGATTTTTAATTTTCAAATCGTGTCGAGTTAGAAGGTTTCCTTTGAACTAAGTAATATATAAGATGTATATTACTTCCTAGAATTTTTGTAGATTTTTGAGAATTTTTATTAAAAGGTTTCTAACTAATAACTTTTCGTATAGTAAAATCAGTCAGAAATCTGGACGAGTTGGTTTAGGTGAATTTTAATCCATAGTTATGCTACTAAATAAAATCTGGAAAAATTTGGTAAAATACTTAAGACATGTGGGCATCTCTGGGAATTTTTGGGTAATTTATTACTGAGTTCTTGTATGGTTTATGATTTATAGAAAACCTAACAATTTCGTATATAAAACTGTGAGAAGTTATAAAAGGGTAAAATTGTAAACTAAAGGGTGTGATGTGTTTATTGTGTAACCTAAAGGGTGTAAATGGATATTTGGCTAAAACCAAAGGTCATGACTTGTAAAATCTGTAACTTGATGATATTTTCATATTATACCCTAAACTTATGCTAATTACCTAATGAACCCTAAATTATGAAAACTACTATATGAACACTAACACTTTGTAAAAGACATTAAGAATCTTGAACTATGAATATGATCATCCATACTACTTTGAATTAGCATACGGGAATGATATAACATAAAGTCACCTAATATGAAATGAGAACAAACATGAAACCTTTCGATGATATGAAACTTAAGAGAACTTATGATTATTTGTAGATCGGTCGAAGAAGGAGTGATCTCCTATTTTGATTTGACTTTCATTTCTTTTGCTTGCGTATTCGTTAAGGTACAGATATTCTGCTTCTTTGATAAGAGGCCTTCATTTCTCTCATTATGATTCATATTAGGGTTCCCTATACCATTGCTATGTTCCCTTCATTTATGAACTTCGATTATTGAACCATCATGATATTGAACCTGTTATGATTATGAACCTTTCATTTATGAACCTTTAAATTATGAACCTTTGCTTATGAACCTTTGCTTATGAACCTTTGCTTATGAACCTTTGCTTATGAACCTTGCTTATGAACCATGATTATGAACCTATGATTATGAACTTATGAAACATGATATTGACCTATGCAAGTAAACTAAAAACATGATTCATGATACTTGACCTTTACCCTCAGTTTGATACTACGAGCCACTCACTAGGCATGAGGGTTTCATGTCCATGTCAGTCGATGCACCGATGGCATGACTCTAGGGCAGGAGAGTGATGACCTGTCCCGTCCCTGCACGTTTATGTTTATGATTCATGTTTATGTAGAGGCAGATTATGGCCACCGGGGGCGTATGGATGCATCCTAGATTTGTTCATGTTCATGTTATGTTATGTTATTCATGGTGACTGATGGTGTGTGCGATACACGTCTTTCACACTCTGGGAGCTAGCTACTCCAACCCATGATTGAGGACACCCCTCATATTTACAGGATACCCATGATTGAGGACACCCCTCATATTCACAGGATACTAAGAGGTCTCCCCTCTGCATGTTTACGGTTATGATTATGATTATGATTCATGTTATGTTATGGGCTCGTAGTGGATTTCTGACTTCCTTTACCATGTACCCTTTTACCTTCCTTATGATACCATGTACTCTTGCCTTTCATATTGATACCATGTATTCATGCTTCACACTCTTTACTCATGTAAATTATACATTATACTACTGCTTGTTACGTTATATCTGTTCACTGAGCTCTAGTAGCTCAGCCGCGTTTCTTTTTCCGCGGCAGGTTTTAGTTGGAAGCTGGGTAAGAGTGAAGAGACTTTTGGACCTAGAAGACTTTGAGTAGAAGCCATTAACAGAGATGTACTCATGGATTTGATAGGCAACTTTTATTTTTCCTTTGTAACCCTTTTGTATTGCAAGATTTCAATTGTAACCCTTGAGAACCATTGTATTACTTTTGATTGTATGCTTTGTTTGATCTGATATGAAGCCATTAGTGTGATACTTCTACCCTTGCTGGGTTGGGGTGTTACAGCTCTAGTGGTAAGTCATCAAGAATCTCTGCAATGTCATCCAGACGATCCTCATGTCGGACTAATCTGGCTGCCAATAGAGGTATGGTGTGATGGATGGGTTCTCCGGTAACTGGAAGAATCCTCGAAGTAGCTGTAGCCGAACTCTCTCCTAGTTCCATGGCTCTCGGTGCTCCTTCTTGGGATCTCCAGTGACGGATGATCGGTAGCAAGAAAGACCATCGGCGAGCATCGACCCTCTTGTGGGTCCCGGTGCGCACTGTAGCCTCATCTCTAATCTGGGCATAGGGGTCCGATAAAGATGGAATCAAGCGGTATGTCCTCTTGCAAGGTGGCAGAGGCTCGCTGAGAGTAGCTGAGGGTGGAGAAGCAAGGGGTGGAATAGAAGATGGTAATGGAACAGTGGTGGTCTGATGATAGAAGATAGTAGGTTGTGGAACTGAAGATAGTGGTGTAAGTGGTGGTGTCTTGGAATGCTCAGGAGCAGGGGGGCGGTGATATTACTGGAGTCGAAGTTGGTATGAGTGGGACTGGTGGTGGTATGATCAGTGCTGGTGGTGTACGTACCCGTTTTCGGGGAGTGTGTTTGCGAACATAACTTTCTCCGAGGCATCGGTAAAGTTGGTCAAAGGGTTCGGGTTCATATGGCTGGAGTTGTCGTACTCGTCCATGCTGACGAATCGGGTCAGGTGATGGGATGGGTGATGTTGGAGGGGAAATCTCCAGGTCGGATGCCGGTAGAAATTGCTGGCTTTCCATGTACCGGTCAGTAGCAGGTGACATCGGTATAGCTGCCGTAGCAAAGTCTGAGGTAAATGGCATAGGATCCTCATTCTCTGAATCAGATGATACAACGATGGGATGGGGTTTCGAAGACATAGTACTGTAATAATCCCGAATAGTAAATGTAAGCTATTAACATAATCGTAAATATGTTAAACTTTGTTAAGAACTCGTATAGTAAGCAACATCTAAAAATGTTGGAAGTGTGTAGGCACGGAGGGCATAAGGTGGTTTTTCTTTACAATGGTCCGTTTTAAAAATGTAGTTATAGTCCAATGTTTAAAATACATCTGGTTCTCTATAACCATGAGCTCTGATACCAATCTGTAACACCCCCAATTTCGGATAGCAACAGCGGAAGACTTAATTAGGTGTTACGTAGAGGATCTTTCGTCATAATCATAGAAAACGACTTTAGAAAGACGTTTTAAGTTTATCATTCACAATACAAGCATTTAAAATACAAAGATGTTTCATAGTCAACACGTTTATTTAGATTTGAATGATAAAACATTTATTTAAACCACCCATACAGGGTTTAATGCCCACTCCGTGCCTTGAGTTCCAGCCTTTAGTTACCTGAGATAACATGCTAAAAGTCAACAAAAGTTGAGTGATATTCATAGGTTTAAGTTTAATAGTTTGAACACAAGTATAAGTGTTAATTGCATCGAATTACAATTAAACAAGTTAAAATCAAGTTATTATTGCATTAAGCTGATGACACGCAACGCTTAACAGGCATCAAATATGATGTAAAGTATATAGGCCCTCGAGATGGGTATTTGCCAATAACCCATAAGTTTGTTCAAATAAAGTGCGTCTGGGTGGCTCATCCTAGCAGACCCAAACGGGGATTGTCAGTCCCAAATAGATCTATTCACAACTATTTACGTTCACTCGCAAGTGATTAAGGTTCATGATTGAGGGACTTTTGGCAATAGCTACTTAAGCAATAATAATAACAGTAATAGCATACAAAAAGTTTGTGTTCATGTTTGTAGCATGTATCTCCCCACAAAAGATTTAAAATTTAAAGTGTGGGCTATGAACTCACCTTCGTAGTACCGTAGTGGTAGTAGTATCGTTACTCAAACGATGAAAGGAAACGGCTTCAACACACGACCTAAATAATATATGGCAAGTTTTAGTGGTTTGATAGTCTAAGTTTGGTTTATCGCGAATCATAACGTTTAGGGTTTTATCGATTTGATGATTAATTCGTAACATTTAAAAACATGTGTGTTTAAATGTTTAAAGTTCAAATCTAAAGTTATATATATATATATATATATATATATATATATATATATATATATATATATATATATATATATATATATATATATATATATATATATAACTCTTGAGTAAGTTTTCGTTTGTCGGAAGTATATAAGATCGATGAGGAAATCGTCGTTGGTAAATCAAAGTTGGTTGATGTTATGTTACATTATAGGTTTAACGTTTCGTTATGCGGTTATGTTTATATATATATATATATATATATATATATATATATATATATATATATATATATATATATATATATATGTATATATATATATATATATATATATATATATATATATATATATATATATATATATATATATATATATATATATATATATATATATATATTTATAAGTTATAAATATATATGCATATAATTATAGTGAAAATAGCGTCGTTAACATCGATTGACGAGTTTATAAAATAATTATATAAACTTATAATTATTTCTGAAATAACCTTTAAGTTTCACAAAGTTACACTTTTGACTCTAACGGCATAATATTTGCACCGTTAGTCCTCGGTTAAGTTTTGTTACACTTTAAGTCCAAAACATTTAATATTTACATATTATACCCAAAAGTTCTTAAATTTACAGTTTTCATCACAAGATGTTAAAAATGACAATTTTTACCGTAAGTTTCCAATTTGACAATTTTAGTCCTTTGGTTAGCATATTTTTGCAAAACTAGTCCGAACTTTATAAAAATCAAAGTTTATCATTTTTATTTCATAACTAAGTTTAAAATGGCTTTTGGAACTTATCGAAACTGCTTAAATTGGTTAACAGCTTATTCTTAAGCTTATGGGCTTTTAACGAGCTAACTGTGTAGCCCATTATGGGTTTTCGATTCAATGGTTTTGGAGGGGGTTTGGGCTTGATTACGGGCTCATTGATGGGTTATAAAAACATAACAAAAGGGCTTATACCATCAGCTTATACGATAAGCTTAAAAGTAGCTTATTGGGCTTTAAGCCCACTCGTTACACATTTTAAGTTCTTAAAACTGTGGCGAGTGAGTTTTACTTTGGGGTTTATTTAGGCATTACATGAGTTTACTAGGTCGAAAGGAATATGCAACCCGTAAGTTTGGTAGCTCGACTATTAGGTCGAGCTATAAAACTTAGGTATTGTGTGTCGAGTTTGTGAGATACGAGGTCAAAGTTATCGTGACTTGGCCATTATGAAAACTGTTTTAAAGTCTCTAAAATATTCTAAGTGTTTTAAAAAAAAGAGTCGAGTAGGGCCAATGTGACTTAGAACGTGTAATTTTTAAGGTTAGCATGTTTATATAAGGTTCGAATAAATGTTGCTCTCGTTAGTTAGTATAGCAAATATTTAAGGTGTCGATTTACTTATGTGTGTTGTTAATATATTTAACGAAATATTTGCCTAAAGTAAAATGGTTTACGATAGAAATGAAATTATAAAAATATATAATCATAAGAAAAAGTTCGAAGGGTACTCACTTCACCTCAAAAGGTGGGGCGTAATCACCAAGTCGAACTGAGTTAGGCCGAAAGGATGGTGTAGCTCGATTCTTTGCACTTCAAAGATTTAGGAGTGAGTTTAATATGATCCTTGGCTTTGCTCGAATGTCTCGAACTTTAGGCTAAGCTAGGCGGGTTTCATCAATGAAAAGACTTAGAGATATTTTGAGTTGGATTTGTTTGTGGATGGTTGAATGCCGCATGATTGAGGGTGATTTTATAGGCAATCCGTTGAGTGTTAGTATGAAGGAAATGATGAACCATCTTGAGTGTGTACAAGAGTAGCAGTGAGTGTCATTGTTTAGTCATCTTGGAGTGTGCTAGTAACCCAAATGATGGCTCTTTTTTATGCTATTAGCCGGCGCTCACATCCAAAGGGAAAGAGACAAAGTGAGTTTTTACATGTTGTGTTTTGTGGCTTGGTCGAATACTTCAAGGTTTTAACACATTTTATACGTGATCAAGAATTTAGTGTAAGGTTCGTTTGTGACTCTTAACGATCGAGGTGATATAGAAAACGTGTTCGAGATCATTTGTGGCTCGAGTGGAGTTGTTTGTGGGTCGAATGCATATGACTTATAAATAAAAATGAGTCCTTGAGTTTTGTCGATCTATGATACATAGGCCGAGCTTTGAGGGATTTTAAACAAGCAAATGTTCGAATCATCACACAAAGTTTGTCACGCTCGATTCTCGGCTAGGTTGAGAATTTAGTCATGTAAAATAATTACATGGTTGTTAAGTCGAATTGGGAGAAATCGTGGCAAAGTAAACGTCCCTCGTTGCGTTTTTATAAGTTAAAATTTTGTAGAATTGGATTTGGGTTTGTGATTTGGGCTCGTTGGTGGGCTAGTCCAAGAAGCAAGAAAAAAAAAATACTTAAAGGTCCGTTTGTTGTGTTGGGTTTGCCGAAATATTGGGCTAAGGCCCAATGATCTGACAGTCCATCTGGGTATTGGGTCGAGGCCCAATGTAGTTACTGAGTACTCGTGAAAATTTTTGTGAGCTCGGGAATGTATTTGATCACGTTCGGTTAATGGACGAAACGTATAAACGTTAAGTATTAAACGTTAATGGTTTTAGATAATTTCGCGATTTTAGACTATCAATGTTCGTGTGTAAGCATCGTTTCTAGGTAATCGGTAATCACAAGTATCGTTGTGATTTAAATAGTGTAGCATAAATAACAAAAAAAAATTTGTTACCAGTAGAAATGTTTATTAAATAACGTAATGATTTATTAATAATTTATTAGCATTTACTATTCATAGGGAAAATTACGAGAGGTTACAGTGTTGCGGTGGGAGCCACGAGCCAAGAATCTCCAGAAATGATCGGGATAAACCGATCTATTGATTTGGCAATTAAAAGAGCTCGCCGGAAAATGTTCCGGCGACGGTGGTTGGCCGGAAGTGACGGCGGTGGCCGGACGAAGGTTGTCGCCGGCGAGGGTAGAGAGAGAAAGGGGAGGAGTGTGTTTTTGTGTGTGTGTTAAAATGAAATAAATAAATAATTTTGGGTTTTTATATTTTCAGGAGGGACCAAACTTGGCCAAAGACAAAACTGAAAGGGTGGAAATTAAACCTTTGGGCAGAGGGACCATTTCTGACAAAATTGTTAAACTTTTGCAATAAACACTTTGAGACCCATTCGACGTACCAAACGGACTCGAAAAATTATGAAACTTGCGCCATTGTTCACGAAATAATTTTTCTAACAAAAACGAGTATAAATATGCAATATTTTCTCGAAATCAATATATTTGGCAAATACGATTCGTTTCGTAGGTTGCCGGTTCTATAAAGGGTCAATATTTTATAGCTAAAAAGTGTATAGACATAAATGACATTTACTCTAATTTTTACAATAAAAACAATGAGATAACAAAAGTATATGCTATTAGATTTTATATAACCAATAATTAGGTTTCAAAGGTGATTCATATTGTGCCATCGTAAAAAAGTAATTTGAAAAACATTATCGCCCGAAAAATATAATCACACGGGTAATTTTCGCCGCAACACGCGGGTACCCGGCTAGCTATATACTAATCCCCAAAAGGGAGCGGCTGAAAAAAAAAACATGATTAAGTGGCACGTGTTTCTTTCTCATTGGTTGGTTCCTTAATTAACTCACGAATCTGCAATGCTATTGGCCCATATGTGGTGCCTTTGTCACTGTTCAACACAATTTAAGTTAATACCGCTTGCTATTGGCTGAAATGTGGTGCGGAAATTGATGTTCATCCTAATACCGATTAATACATTGTACGCCACCATTCACCTTTTACCACATGTATACAAAGTCACAAAGCAGATCAAGATAAAAAAAAAGTATATAGAGACAAAGAAGGAATTTCCTAGCAATTCTAGACCCTTCTTCTTGACACACATTTTCTTGCCATGTCTTTTTCACTTTTTTTATATGGTTTATATGGTCGGTGTTTAACTCAAAACAAACACATAAACCAAATTCAAATTAACCAAATCTAGGGTTCTTCATCTTTTTAATTCTATTTATTATTTTTTTTTATATTTTTGTTCACAGGTTTATGTTTAATTGCAGGTTTGAAAATGGATTGTAAAAGAAGATAAAGTGCCACTGCAATTATTTTTTTTAATCAAGGTATGTAATTCTTTATCCTTTTTACTAATTTGTCGTTAATTGATGTTTAGTTTAAGTGGGTATTCATAGGATTTTGGTTTTGTCATGCGAGTGCAGATTAAGGTGTTTTGATTAAAAAAATAATAATTATAATAAAAAATAAAATAAAATAAAAAGGTGTAAGAAATTAGCAAGATTTGGGTGTTAAAAAAAATGCATATATATATACACATTAACACAAAAATTTCATGCAACAATACATCATTCCCGCAACAACGTGCGGGCTTACATGCTCGTGGTCGCTAAACGGCAGGGACTGTTTATGTAATTCGCACAACACAAAAGTTTAAGGATGTTTTTCGCAATGAAAAGTAATATGAAGGGATGATTTATGTAAATATATGTTACATTTCTAGTCCTGAGGACGGATTTCTGTTACATGTTTGGTTCGATTTTGAATGGAAGTTAAACCTCAAGAACTGTTTGTGTAAATTTTCAGAAAAAGGCAAAAGGTTTACTGTTACAATTTCTTGAAATTTTTTAATACAATTAAAATATTTAGAAAATTTAAATTTAAAATAATAAAAATAATATATATATTTAATTAATGTTTAAATGCATAACGTTAAAAAAAAAAAAAAAAAAAAAAAAAAAAAAAAAAAAAAAAAAAGCCCGAGTTTGATAGGTAAATACTAGGGTAGTTTGCAGACAATGTCCTAAAAATATTTGTTAGAAAAACCCTATTAATATTTTTATTTTTATTTTTTGTGCAAAAGGTGAATTATATTTACTTAACAAACTTTTTGTACATCATAATTCTAGCTGCTGATTGGACATGCCCACATCAGATACAAATAAAGGAAACAATATTGAAAACACTCTGCAAGAACTAACCAAACAGAGTAGCTAATTCCCAGCTACACCAAGCATCAGGAACTAGATTCACCTTTAGGCACCATACCATCTAGCTACATTTCCATTTCTCCTTCCCATCAAGACCACTCAACCTGCCACCACAGTGATCAAAACAGGAAGGATAATGGCTTCACTAGGAACCCATTCACTCAATCCAATCAAGGACCAGTCTCCTACATTTCCATCTCTGCAAAATGGCTTCAAAGACTTGGGAACACACTCCTTGAGGGAGAAATCATCCTTACCTCCTTTGGCAGTGTATAGCATGGACCAAGTAGGTTCATGCTTCATACACTGCCCTCCCACTTGCTTACCCTTCATAGTTGGTAACCTACTTTATGAATCAATTATCCCTTCACAGATGTAGTCCAATTTGCAGCTACAATCCCTAACAAAGGCCAATTGCAGGCTCAAACTGTAATACATGGTGAAGAGATAAAGGATTCAAGATACAAGGCCTTCAACTATAGTGAGCTAGAATATGCCAGGTCTCTTAATAGTGGAAGACACCCTGATATTTTGGTCTAAAACCATTCAGCAGAGTATATCTTGAAACTCACCTCTGCACTTTATATTCAGATGATCATTCTGTGATTATTGATCATTCAAATTGATGGCAGCCAGCCATCACTTATATCAATAACAGCAGGAAACTACATCATGAGGAAGTATTTGCTTATCAACAACATTTTAAATTAAAATGCTTGACATACTATGATTTCATTTACAGTATTAAACAGGGCAAAGTGTACTAGTGTTGTATGATGAATCGATGTTTGACATCACCAAATTTATAACTTAAGAAGGAATAAATTAAAATTTCATATATAAAGAATATACACAATAAGAAAATTAAAAGTTTATACATTCAAAGGGAAAGAAACTTCATAGTTCAAAAAAAAAAAAAAAAAAAAGGAAAGAAACTTCAATACACACCAAAAATAACGTGTCAAGCTCGATACATTTTCAGATTGTTATCCCTTTTAACCTCTTTATTCGATAAGCAAAACAAGACTATTCCTGTAATTTGCAGTATTTTGGACATATAATTAGATAGCATATAAGTGTGATCTTAGCCATTACATACAGGGGAAATATTCTCTTGAGTAACATTTTCTAGTGCAACAATATTGGGAGAAACTTAGATGTTAGAAACTTACAACCAAATGTCAAATTGACCCTCTGCATTGTGAAAATATGATAGTCAATGCTCACAAAATGACCATTATGATTTACCAAACAAATGCAAAACTGAATAGATGTGAACTGTTAAGTGCCATTGATCAGCTGAACAACTAAGTTTCATGTACAAAAAAATATGCCATATCTTGACTCAACACATATGAAACTTGCAGCTTGTCCTCCGTCGTTATCACTGCCAAGCCCGCTTATGAACCATCCTTTGTTATCTCTGAAAGAAATTCAAAACTATGTTTAGATCTCAAGAACACATGAAAAAAACCGGGCCAATTCAAACTGCTGAAATACCCATATTGTCATCAGAAGATCCTCGTTTACTCCCTCTATGAATTAAACTCCTCCTTGTTGCAACCAATGGATTGTTCTCTTCTTCATCAACAGCTGTCGGACATTCAAACTGTGTTGAACCTTTGAAAACCGGGTGCACGTATGCATCTTGTAGATATAGTTTCAAGTTAAGGTTCGGCTCTGTTGCTTTTTCTAGTGTGTCTTTTTTCATTGCATTCTGTAATGAAAGAAAATTCACGTAACCATCATTATGAACAAAGGACAAAAAGGTACGTAGTAGTAGTTTTTTTTCTTGTGCATTAGATATGGCTTATTTATGTCTAACCTCTAATGGGAATCGTCTGAACTGAGACTCAAATCGGCCCTTGCAAAATCTAAAGAACCAGAAGGTCAAGATTGGAAGAGGAATCAGGAAATAGTTTGCATTGGATGCTTTCTTAGTGTTGAGTAATCCTAAGAATAGTATATGTGAAATCATCATTCCAATGATTATTCGGCGATGAACATCTGGCCAAAATGTTGCACCACTCTCGTACTTCTGATCGTACACATTGATAATCTAACATCCATAAACAATATACCAAGTCAGGGAGTCATATTATAAGTTAGACATATACCGGAGTATACTTTATCCCCAACAAGTCCATCAATGTTAGCTTAAAAAGGAATGGGTCAAATTGGTTTGATGGGTTGAAAGTCGCCCATTGTACCATCTTTACTTAATTAAATTTAAGTTACCTGATGACGGAAAACGAGATAGGAGAAGGCGAAAAAGATAACAATGAACGGGAGGAGTATAGGGGTGACAGCCGAGTAAACCAATCCAAGCAAAAAGTACAACTGTATCCGGGGTTCTGATACCGCCCAATTCAAGCAGCCCGGATCCATCGCCTCCTCTCTGTCCTTTTCCGTCTTCACCAAAAACGCATTTTTCAAGTGGAAAATAATCAAAGGAACCAATCTTAGAATCTCTGCAGCAATGCCCGACCAACCGTCTACCATGACATATGTTATGAAGAACGTGGCTTTCATTGGGATTGACACACCAACAGTTTGTGGAATCCTGCATTGGTTGATAATTGAATCATAATGATATATATAGAGGTGGGAAAATGAGAGCCTTGGGTTAATGGACCAAAATAGGTCACTTTAATACGTAAATGAGGTAAAATTGCTACTTATAACACGCATTAACCCTTCATTTTGGCTCGTTAGAGATAAAATAAAAATAACCCGAATCGAGCCACTAATAAGTAAATGATGCAAAATTGCCACTTATAACAAAAATGGTAAAAGGATAACATCATACTCGGTTGGAGACTGATTAGAGAATTCTTTAAGCTGCTGAAGAGCGGTTCCTGTAATGATGCTTCCAAGAAATACATTTACAAGCAAAAACAAGTGATATTTTCCAGCTGAACGTGTTTGTAAAGCTGAATATGCAGTATATCCCTCTATCTTGGACATGGTCATTATAATTGTTGGGAGAAGGATGAGGAATATCTTTAGTATAATCCCCGGAAGAAAACCTTGAATTACAGACTTGACTGATCCCCTGCAACACCAAGTCCATTAAAATATAGAAAACGAGGCAAGAAATAGTCAGATGGATCAAAACCGCCAGTCCACCACTTCTAGAATATATATTCTATTTGGAGCTCGAAAGTTGACTTACATTTCAATAAGAGGCTTCAAAAATGGAAAAACCTTTTGAATTCCTTCAATGTTGGCGAGAGTTTGAACAAAGGCTATAGGGACCATAAAACAAAAAGTAAGACCAAAAAGAGCAATAGCCATAAGCAGTCTTCTCAAGTTAAGTTCAACGAATGGTATGGCGAGATTCTCCCAATAAACGTCACGTGGTTCAGGAGCCCAGTCTGTGAGCCAAAGTGTCGGATTGTGTGATTGTTCTGTTTGAGCACAAACTGCTGCACCCCATCGTGATTTAAATGAAACAAATGCTGCTGGGATAATGGCAGTTGGGTCATTTAACACCCTTTCTCTTTCTGCTTCCACCTAATGTACCCAATCATATAGAAACGACAATAAAGCTATAGAAGTTAAACTAAATAAGCATTTTGTAACTAGCCCATACAGGTATTTCGGAAAACAGGTGAAACTGCAATCCGTTTGGGTAGACCATAGAAGTTTTTTGTACAAAATTTAAAACTTTTAAAAGAAGTACGTAAAATATGATGGTAACAATATGTTGTTTCATATTCTTATTTTGAAATAAAATGACTCAAGAGGTTCTACGCATTAAAAAAATACACTTTAGGTGTCTTTCGACTCATTTCATTTAAGCAAATTTTATTTAGTTTACCAGTTTGACCCATGGAGATAAATTATAACCTGAATCAGGTGGTTTTATCCCTTACAAAATACACTTTAGATGACTGTCGACCCATTTGACTTTTTAAGCTATTTTTATTACCAGTTTGACCCGTTTGAGAAAGAGTTTAACCTGAATCCACCCATTCAAATAGTTACAAATTTCCACCTCTATATTTGGTGTATAATATGTCAATCATTCTTGACTCTGCTTACTTACTTCTTTGCTTAGCTTCTCAATTTCTTCCGTATAATAATCAATCGCATCGGCCTTTTTTCCCCAAAGACCCCAGAAACCTGTCTATATAGACAAACAAACGTAAATGACTTGAAGAAAAGCTAAAATAGAGAAACCAATATGTCAAATGGAAGACCCTTGGCCAAATACCTTGACAATTTTCCTTTTATTTTTTCGCTCAAGCTTGTTGGTGTAGTATGTAAGCCAATTTTGCAGACTCTTCTTAGCTGCCACCATATCTGCAAGCGTATTTGCATTGTACACTACCTGCATACCGGGAATCAAATATTTGGATTACTAAACAACTGTTTTCTAAATTTGATGGTTGAGAAAATGATTAAGGAGGCGTTTGAATAAACAGATTCTGGCTCTCATTGTCTTAATGATTTGGGTGTCAAATAATAAGTTCTCAATAATTTCTTCCAAACATAGTTGTGAAAGAAACTATATATTCACAAAACGTCTCGTCACTTTCATAAAATGATTTTTAGTCATGACTTATAAACTCCGGGAATAATCACTGATATTCCAAACACTCAAAAAGTTATACCTGATGTGAAAGATAATGGTCAGGGTGATTAACACAGAAGAAATGTTCAACATGCTCACTAACTGATTCATCGACATCCGGAGGAACATTTCTCACAAGAACCTACATGACCCATTTATAAATAATTAGTCCCTCGTACCTAATATCATTTGATAATATATCTCTTCCATTTAAAACACTCACGGTAAATTGATCAGGACGACGTCTTTCAGCAGCAAGAAAATGCAGCCTCATTTTCGCTACAATCATGTATTCATTGTAAAGAGTGTAGCATGTCCATAATGTGAAGACGTAAGCCATTACTATATGGGCGTATAACCTGATAATGATGACAACCTTAAATAAATATAATTATTAAGATAATTAACGTAGGTATGTGAAGGGAAAATGAACGTGACACCTTTTTGAACCAGGAGCAATATTGGATATCGAGAGCTTGTCAATATCACTGTATGTTAAATCTTTCATATTCGCTTTCAGTTCATCAAAATTTTCCCCAGTGTAATTTACGGGCACCAACACACCGAATGAAAGTAAAGTGATGGGGACAAATATTTTTAAGCTGCATTAAAATTCACATTACTAAAACTGAAAAGGTATTTTCAGAATCGATATTGGATATCATTTAACGAGTACTCACCCAAGAAGGTAGATTCGAATATACACAGCAGAATCAAGCCCCGCATGTTCAATAAGCTCCGGTTCTGGCATTCTTAAGGCAGCAGGCATCCAATTCAAGAACTTTAGATACATTTTGACATCTAAATTGACAAATCTCTTAACAAAAGTTCCGGAGCTAGTTGGACTGTCTCTTATTCCCTTGAGATACCATTTTGGAAAGTAAACTCTATCGTTGACGGGCTGAAGCCGTAAGATTGCAAATGCCACAAGAAATAGTATTGCAGATAGACTATTAATAGCTGCAGATACAGCAATATCTGAAAGCGTAGCCATCTTCTTTTCAGAAGATCAAACACGGCCTACATTTTTAGTTGAAAAACATGTGATAAGCATGAAAGCATACATGTTTGATCCAACACCTAATACAAACGTATTCAAAAGGTGGCATTGCGTTACGAAAGGGGTTATGTGATATGGAATTCTAAGAGAACAGGTTGTCGGATATAGTGTTTGGATGAACAACGATCCTTAAATAACCAGTTAACTAAAAACTGCTCTACTCCTAAACTGATCCTTTAGCCCTAAAATAATCTGATAATCATAATCTGTTCCCACCGAACCCAAAACATTTTCAAATGCAATTCCAAACTCCTTCCAAAATGCAAATGTTTTTTTTATATATATATATATATATATGTATGTGTGTTATGTATCATCTCTTACGGTCTACATTCCAAACGTTTAGCAAAATCACGAAACAAACTAACTTCACGTTCGTGGCTGGTAAAGTCTAAAGCAGTGGTGTTTTGGAATTCTTATGAGAACTGCTTATATATGTTGAAATAATGAGAATCACATAATTAGCTGCAACAACACGTAAACTTAATACAAGAGATAGTGTTTGGATTTGCCTATAATGAAACACAATAATCACATAAGTACTTATTTAAAGTGTTTGGCAATCATGGTTCTTATTTAAGGATTCAATACGTAAAATAATCAAAATCAAATGCGCGTCTGTATAAGCAACTCCCAAACTGCTTATATTAAGCCGACCCTTAAAAAATGCCAATGATTTAATAAGTAATCACAAACACAGCCAATAGAAACAATCTACTAATCTATTTTCCTCAACACAACATATTCACTAATCACGTTCGATCACCACAAACAAAATGGTATAACAAAACATATAACATCAATCAACTCATAACGACAATGCTACTGTATTCTATTCACTGGGTATAGAAACCCTTTACCCAAAAAAAACAATGTGACTGTATTCAATAATTATTAAGCAAGATTTAAGACATGTCCAACGTGATCACGAAAATGATGTAATATTGCGAATTACCCTATTTTCGCCGAAATTTGATTGATCTCAACTAAAAGGCATATGCTATAATCAAATTGTACAAATAAGGTGCATGGTAATGTAAGGGTTAGACATTAACATACATCTGGTCTTTGTGATTCATGCGTGTGTTTGTTTCTAATTTATAAACGTTATGCATAAGGGATATAATCGTCAACCAGAAATGTCACGCGCTCTTTATTCGTATAGTATGGCCAAAAATTGTTATACACTCTTTGGTTTTACAGTTTCAAAACAAAAATGAATTTTGTCTTTACCTATTAATAGGAGGGTAACCGCGCGTTGTGAAGGCGGAAATCCTTTAATCAAATTTTTGGTGAACAATATTTTACGATTACATGTTTTTCGTGATAATGACTTTAAGTATGGCGAGAATTTTAGGGAATAACTTTATCATATGCTATTGCATATTAATATGTCAAGTACCTATGCATCACGATGCAATGACGATACGAAAACGGTAGTCACTAGTATTACGATGTTGTGATGATTGGCGGTAAAAGATACATGCTGATCATTAGATGTTGTGTAATATTTATCACAATGTTATATAACGTGTAAACATAGAGAAGTATAAATTAGTCTTGCAATATTTGCTATATATGGCAATGCTTATACGATTTACGGTATTTAAACATTACACATTTTCATACTTTATAAATCACCTAAAAATCTTCGTTCTTTGACATGTACGATTCTTTTCAATCGAATTTATTAGCAGCATTATTAAAATTTCACTAAACTTGTACTTAAATACATACATAGATGATAAATGTTTTTGAATATGCAAATTTCAAAATTATTAAATGTCCATAACCAAACAAAAATTTGGCATTAAACTTATATTAATGAATGTTTTAAATAATTATGTGTAAAAGAATTATTGTTTAATGTATTATACATAACATTAACCATTTGTACATATTGTATACTAATTTGTACGGAGTATTTCTTAATTACACATTAAAGATTGTCTTAGTCATTTAGTGAAGGATATAAACTTTCATTATATGTAGTATAGATTTTTTAAACATTTTAGGCTAACATTGGGACATACATTGGTTGGTTGTACTTCCATAACTACTTCACACCCCGTTGATGTACCATTATCCATGCATATGTGTTTTTTTGTTTTTTTTTTCCCGATATGTCCCTCAGCAAAACCTTATTTAGAAAGTAAGTTTTCTAAAAACCCTTTACATATGATTCTCGGTTTTTGTAACCCGAGCCTATTTTTTTAACTACACAGAATGAAATGAAAGAAACAAAAGACAACTATAAGACCACGTATATTCTTTTGTATATAATTTTTATTCTTGTTAAACTACACAGAAAGAAATGGAAGGCACCCGGGAGACCAGCAAACACTACAACATCGACTACTTTGGGCGCGCCATTTTTCCACTTTGGGCGGCGCCATGTCGCCGCAAATACCCTTTCCGCGGCGACATGGCGCCGCCCAAACGTCACCGCGGGAAACTCGTCGCTGATACATTCCGCGGTGACTTTTACAACCTTTCTGCGGCGACGTGTGGGTCCCACCTCCTTCTAGCCGGTCAAAGATTGTCTAGCGTGGCAGGGGGTTTTTCGCGGGGACAGGACCCCGCAGAAAAGTAACGAGATTAATTAAAAAATAATTAATCAGTCGTTATATAATATTATTATTATTCTTTTTGTGGGGACATGTCCCCGCAGAAAACTATTTTTTAATATTTTCAAAATACTTTCTGCGGGGACATGTCACCGTAAATAAGATTTTAATATAAATATGTTTCTTACTTTTAGCGGGGACATGTCCCCGCTAAAAGTGTTTGACCCATTTTGCAGCAAATTGCTAATTGCTGCAAAATGGGTAAATCCAGGTTTTTTCCGCAATGGTGTGTAGAAAAAACCTACCAAATGCAGGTTTTTTCCGCCATAACCACAAATTCGCCAACACTAAATTAAAACCAAATTCGCTAAACATATATATATAACAACACCAAATTCAAACAAAATTCGCTAAAAATAATATTAATCCAACTTCGCTAAACAATCCAAATTCGCTAAACATAATCATATGAATCTTAATTCGCCAAAAACGGTTCAAAAACCGTGATCCACATGATATTCTACAAAACTATACATAAGCTAGCGAGGAAC
>CP139506.1:73731647-73845356 GCA_021014915.2 Artemisia tridentata subsp. tridentata | reverse complement strand
CCATTGGTTCTATGACAAATATGAGATCTATATTGATCTCATATATTTGGCATCCCGAATAACCAATCCCAGTAACTAACAACATAATTCACCGTTTATTACCTTGGCTATGTTTGGTAAAAGTAGCATTGAGCAGTAGCAGTGAGCGGTGGCACACCACTCACAGCTTCTTAAAAAATCATTGAAAAAATGAGTTTTCCTAAAAAATAGCAAAGCTCACCGCTCCTTTGGCAAACGAACAATAAAAATCAAAAAGCTCATTGTCCACCGCTCATCGCCCCAAAATGCTCCGCGCCAAACATAGCCCTTATGTTGCTTTATCTATTATTTTTTTTTGAAGTAAAAGAAAGAAAATTAAAAAATAGTAATAATAAAAAAATACACTATTGTATTCCCGAGTTTTTCTCAAATAGAAAAAAAAGGAAAGAGAAAATATGTGATAGAAAAATTATAGGTTTTTTTCTCCAAAATTTTCCGCTCAAATATGGGCATATTTGGACGAAAACAAATTTACGCCTAAACTATCTGTTTAAAATAACCAATATAACCCTCATTATTTTATATTTCTTTTGCAATAAACGGAGTATGTCTTTTTATGTTTAAAAAATCATAATTATAATTTTGTTTCTTTTCTTCTCCTTTCAACTCGAGAACACGACTTTATTTATTTATTTTTTTATTTATTTTTCATTTCCTTTCAACTCAAAAACATAAAATATAGATGCAACTTTCTTTTCTTTCCGCTTATTTTCTTTACTCTTCTTTACCTATCATTTTATTTTCTTTAAAAAAAAAATTAATTAATTAAAAAAAAAAGTTAATGAAATTATTCCTGCTTTTCCAAAAAAATTATATTCGATTATTTATTCAACTAGTACTATTAGTATATTCCTCGGTCTCAAAAATATTGTCCATATTTTCATTTTGGGATGTCTTAAAATAATTGTCCACTTTCCTTTTTAAGTAAAAACTAGAGAATATAATAGGAGAATATTCTCTTTGAATGATTAAAAACAAAAATGACCTCACTTTTATTAAACTATGTGATTCTTGTCTCCGAGAGTGAGCGAGTACTAGTATTTTGTTTAGTTATGAAAAATATCATTGGGAAATGAGAGATATGATAGAGAAATTCGCACATTCCATTTCACTTACTAAATCCCAAAACACACTCACTTTTTCATCATCTTCACGGAGATTCAGTTAAATGCTGTAAGTTTTTCAATATCTTTCTTCTAACTTGAATTTATATGTTAATGACCCATTTGCATTTTTAAAGATTTTATATTTCCATTATCTCATTCATATTATCTGTGTTTGTTCTAGTTATGTTTAAATATATATTTAATTTATATTGTTTTAACTTAAAGATATGATGCTTGATTTTAGAAAGGAAATTGAATTGGTTAACATTTTTGTGGTCTTATCATTCAATTGCATTGGTGGTGAATTTTAGCTTTATCAAAATTACTATTTTGAAATGTGATTAAACTATGTCACTTGTACATCTGAGTTAAAGACTCGCCCTCGCGGAATCATATGTTATTTGTTGGCGTTAGATATGATAATCTCTTGATACATGGTAGATTCGCCATTTTGCTAAGGAAAGATCTCTAGTTGCTTTCAAACTAACCACAAATTGCTTTTTTCAATAATCAACTTAATTCTCTTTTACAAACTTTTGGTTCCAGTGATTTTGTATTTGCACAAATTTTTCGAAAATAGTTGCCAATCTAATCTGGAAAGTGAACACTTATTAGTGAATACAAGGAGTAGGTTGAGTTTATAAATTCCTCTTAGTTTTTGCTTATAACCAGTTGTAATCTTTGTTATCATATATTAAAATTGTTGTTGTTTTATTTCTTTACTTCAAGCAGAGAAAGATCGAGAATTAAGTAGCAATATTTTGGTTTCTGCAACGTATATGTTGGCACTCGTGGCTTGACATAACAATGGCAATGCTTACATCGTCATCTGCAACACAGCCTCCTTGCCTAACATGTGGAGCCACTAAACTCTCAAAGTTAATTTTTGCTGATACTTGTAAATATGGTAGAAGAGTGATACAAAGTTTTGGAAAGAATGACTTGGGGCGGAACCTAGTTCTTAATGAAGTTGCAATAAAAGGTTCTTACCGCACTCGTAGAATACGAGTTTTGGCTGCTTCAACTCTTCCTGTAACTCAAACTGTTGAGAAGTTGTCGACCTATTCATTTAGGACAGAAAAGGGTGGCAATGTGAAGGTTTTTATTACTAAGTTAAAAAGCGGAAAATATGGTGTAAATATTGAGGTTTCTTCTTTACAACTTAGTGGCAACGACGATGATGTGGTTATGAGTTGGGGCATATTCAGATCTGATTCGTCGTCACTAATGCCTTTGCAATCGAGCGATTCTGGTATCTTTGAAACTGCTTTTGTGAATAATTTGTCAAACAAGCTTTCAGTTGAATTGGAGTTTGATGCAAGTTTAGCTCCCTTCTATGTTTCGTTTTTGTTAAAGTCTTCACTCAATGGTGAAAAGTTCGAAATCAGAAGCCATAGAAAAACAAAGTTCTGTTTCCCAGTAGGTTTAAAATCCGGGCATCCTGCTCCACTTGGTGTTTCATATTCAGCTGACGGTTCCATCAATTTTGCTCTTTTTTCCAGAAACGCTAAGAATGTGATTCTGTGCTTATTTGATGATAGTTCGAACGAAGAACCTGCTTTAGAGATTGATCTAGATCCTTATGTTAATCGATCAGGTGACATATGGCATGCCTCAGTGGGTAGCGATATGAACTTTTTGTCGTATGGCTATCGATGCAGAAATGATGCTCAAAACAAGTCTTGGTTGAGCTCTGTTTTATTAGATCCATATTCTAAGGTCATAGGAGAGAATTTGCTTGGGGAAATTTGCAAGGAACCGACTTTTGACTGGAGTGGTGATATCCGACCTAATTTACCTATGGGGAAACTAATGGTTTATCGGTTAAATGTGATGGATTTCACAAGAGATGCATCAAGCAACTTGCCAGACGGTATCGGAGGGACCTTTTCAGGTGTTGCTGAAAAGTTGCATCACTTTAAGGATTTAGGTGTTAATGCGATTTTATTGGAGCCAATAGCTCCATTCGATAAGCAAAAAGGACCATATTTCCCATTCCATTTCTTTTCACCACAGAACTCATATGGACCTTCTGGTGGGTCCATATCGACCATTAACTCTATGAAAGAGATGGTAAAGAGACTGCATACCAATGGGATTGAGGTTTTGCTTGAAGTTGTCTTCTCCCATACTTGTGAAGATGCGTCACTGGCCAAGATAGATAAACCGTCTTATTATTCTGACAGAAACACACTCAACTGTGCCCACCCCGTTGTTCAACAACTTATCCTGGATAGTCTTCGACATTGGGTGATTGAGTACCATATTGATGGGTTTTGTTTCATTAATGCTTCTTCAATGATACGAGGATTTAAAGGCGAAAACCTTTCTCGCCCACCTTTGATTGAAGCCATCGCTTTTGATCCTATACTCTCGAAGACCAAAATCATTGCAGATTCTTTTGACCCGAATCACAAATCTGTAAAAGAAATCCAATTTCCTCATTGGAAAAGATGGGCAGAAATGAATACCAAGTTTTGTAGTGACGCAAGAAATTATCTTCGAGGCGAGAGTCTTCTTAGTGATCTTGCAACACGGCTATGTGGGAGTGGCGATATCTTCTTACATGGACGTGGGCCTGCCTTTTCTTTCAATTTTATCACCACGAATCATGGGTTCTCTCTTGTGGACTTGGTGAGCTTTAGTAAAACCACTGAGTTAGGTTGGAACTGTGGCGAAGAAGGTGCGACAAAAAATAAAAGTGTTCTTGAAACTAGACTTAAACAAATCCGTAATTTTCTTTTTATTTTGTATATTTCTTTGGGCGTTCCTGTCATCAATATGGGAGATGAATGTGGTCAATCGTCAGGTGGAAAAGGTTACCTTAAATATAGTGATCGAAAACCATTTAATTGGAAGGCTTTACAAACTGGTTTCGCTACTCAAACAACTCAATTCATTTCATTCTTGAGTGCTTTAAAGATCAGAAGAAGTGATCTTTTCCAAAGTAACGAGTTTTTGAAGGTCGAGAATATCGACTGGTATGGACCAAACTTGACTCCACCAGATTGGGAAGATCCCACAAGCAAGTTCTTAGCCATGAGTTTCAAGGTTGACCAAGTTGATCAAGATGATAAAAACCTGTTGAGCGGGGACATGTTTGTCGCCTTCAATGGTGGAGAGGAACCAGTTACTGTTACTGTACCAACGCCTCGTTCAGATATGGTATGGGTTCGTTTGGTTGATACAGCTCTTCCGTACCCAAGATTCTTTTTAGTGACGGGTGATCCAGTTGTTGAGAAGATACCAGGATCACTTATTTATGAAGTGGCACCTCATAGTTGCGTGTTGCTCGAGTCCAAAAGTGTAGATGGTTAACACTTGCTCTTTTGGTACATTCTTGTTATTCTAGTCTTATAGTTATTATAAAGGTTGTAGCTTCATATTTACGATGAAAAAAAAGATTACATTTTCATGTAAGTGCATTGGTAATGTAAAGTGATACGAATAATGATGCCATTCAGGAGGCAGAAATGTTTATTCACTAGGATAATTCTCTCTTAAACACAGGAACACAGTTGCTTGTTTTGGCATTATTTAAAGCCATGAAAATACACAAAGCAAATACATATAAGCGAAGAAAAAAACATCGGTGATATTCATGAGTAGGAGAGAATAAGAGAAACATGAGTTTAAGACATTTTTCGAAAACCAACCAATGTGATTACACAAATTTAAATATAAGCGAAGAAAAAAACATCGGTGTCATTCTCAAAAATTTAAGACTTCATATCAAGTTTCCGCATTGCCCCAACCCTTGTGTTAGACATTTACTAACATTTACTAACAAGAGTAAGACACATGCGAAAGCATCATACTAATCCTAAGACATGTGATGCATATACACTTTGGTATATAATGTAGAATCATTTCTTCTCTTTAACCTATGTGGGATACAGATTAAAGTTCTCATGGTTTTCGTAATGAAACAAGAAGTTACCTGGCTTTACTCTTTACTCATGCATTTGCACGATTCTAACCATTTAAACAATACCATTTATGTGTTCACTGTGGATCGTTTATCTTTTCAATATGAAACGATGGTAACGTGGAATTAAACATGAAAAATGCACAAAATTTAATTGATCATGGTTTTCGAACCACAATATGCTCAAGCAGAGTCCACTGGAAGCTCTTCACAGCAATTATGTCTTGCTCCATCGGTCCCATTAGTATCATGTTTTTATGCTTCTCCTAATTCCGGGACTCTCAGCAGTTGGTTTATCTTGTTGATAATCTAATGAGTGTGAAATCCAGGGTTTTCAAACACCCTTCATCTTAGTTGAGGAATTTTGATATTTCAGGCATTTTCAATGTGACATGAAGTGTTGATAAACTACAAGACAAACAATTTAGTTAACAAATCAAATGAGTACGGAAATAAACCAACATTATCACTCCGATGTAAACTGGTGAGGTCACAACATAATAAGTATTCCATATTGCTATTTTGAGATATCTCAAAATAAGTATCCACTTTGCATTTCAACAAATGAAAAGATGTTTTAGTGAAAAGAGATGATATTTGATTGGAGATTTGAGTAAGTGGAATTTTCTAAAACTTTGTGCATATTGAAAGTGAACACTTATTATGAGAGATGGAGGGAGTACTTCGTTTACGTACTTGTTACGTAAACAGACCACCAGTTTTTTAATCCCTTGCATTAATGGAGCGTTGTTAATGACTTTCAACCAAAAAACAATCCATTTAACCTGTTTCCTTGTTTCATATACCCATCAAACTCGTAAGAAAAATAAACCCCCTTAGGCCCTAGCATGAATCCCTATATTCAATCTGCAAGAAAGTTCCAAATATTCTTACTTAAAAAGCATGTAGGTCTCACTCTCGTACAATTCAAGTTTAACCAACACGTATGTTCACCACATTGCATCTTGTCATGCACGAAGTAAACAGAGCAGGAACAAAAGAGAGGTATTCCATAAGGACAACATATATCTGGAACAGAAAGCCGATTTTTTTGGCTTGTTGATCCTATTTGCAAGGACATGAGTCTTAATATGTACAAAATCTAGCCTTAACTAAACCGCCGTCTTGTGAGGTGCTCGAAGGGAAAATTAACGAAGGTCAAATAATTCTAGCCCTAATTCTCAGATTGTTGAATACAAGATCTGTAGTTCTGTACTATACATAACAGCAACCCAATGGTATTAAACCGAGGATTTGATAATCATTTCGGCAGCTGCACCCATTGCATTCACCCCAGACACCCTAAGCAATGCCAAAGCCAGCTCTTCCTCATCCCACTTCCTTAATCCCTTACTTAAACTCTTCAAAACCGCGACATCAATCTCACTTGCCCACTTTGGCGCACACGACACCATCAAACTCACAAAACCCGACACATAAGCCCTCCACGTAGCTTTATTACAACCAAGCGAAATATTCCCGTCAAGTGCACTCGCCATAAACTCCAAATGACTTCCGAGAATAATCGGGCGTTTCTTAGATCCCGATGATACTGAGTCCACCCCCCAACCAAACGCTCCCGAAAGAACAGCAAAGTATGCTAACGCATATCCCATAAGCATTCCTATCATTCCACCCGAATCACCTTTATTCGGGTCAGATTTGTGACCAGATATAAACCAAGAGGGTAAGGTTTCTTTAATCAAAGACTGTATCAAATTTAACCGACCCGTTATCCAAACTAGCGAGGCACCAAGTGAAGCTGCTAGCTTGATACGAGTCATTGCTGCAGATAGAGAAACCTCACCGTATCTCATCACCATTCCATTCTTGGGCTTCCTAAGCTTCTCAACATTCTCAAATGGTAAACCGGTTGATACAATATCTTTGACAGTGTGCATCAATAGACAGATTATTTCTTCCGTCATAAACATGATGTCTCTAACACTTCTGTGAACTCGTAAGTAGAGTATTCCAGGAGCCACAGGAGAAATTCCACCTGAAGCGTGGGACCCGAAGCCGTGACCAAGAAGATTACCAACCCCACCACCGTTTGAAACGGGAAATGACGAAGGTAGGCCAATGGCTGATGCGAAGCAGACTTTAAGAAGCTGTACGACTGCGTGACTGTTGTGATGGAATACAGAGCGGGATGCAGAGAAAACTAGATAGTCGGTCCAACGTTTGGCTTTTTGAACCCAAAGAGCAGAAATGATGGCCATGCATGGCCATGGGCAACTTGCACCAAGAGTATTTAAGGCTGGGGCAGCTAGGCTCAGTACAGGTTCAGAAACTTTATCAACTTTATAGGTTATTGTGAGACTTAATAGGGCAGCGAGAGGTAAAGGAAGAGTTAGATTGGTTACCCCTGCAAGAAAAGAAGCAGTTATGACAAAGCTATGAGCTAGGCTGGAAGCAGACTGAACCAAAAAGTCTAAAATGAAACCAAAAACAAAACCAATTTAAACCGGTTTAGAACAGATTTGGTCCCAAACTGGACCATGAGAAGTTGGTTTTCAATTTGAAAAGATGGAACTTCATCTGAGCCAATCTAGACACAGACTTTAAAGGACTGCAAAACATTTTTTGCAGAACCAAAGAATATTTTGGCATAAACTCGTATATCCAGAAAGCCCCATTGTATATTTTGGTTAATTTGATGAAGTTCCCAGAACAGAAGCTTAAAAAAGTGTTGTTTCAAGTTTTTAAAATTTTCGGTTCGGCCTTAAACTGGTTAGAATCCGACCTAACTGAGAATGAATTTTTGAAAACAAATTCTTAAACCTAAAACTGTTTTTAAACACTAATGTCGTCTGACCAAACATAGAGGTAACTTTGGACACGCCATACCTGCAGTAAGACTCGGAACATCAACCCCTGTGGCAGACAATATTTTATTTATCTGGTTCTCTAACATAGCTAAGCTTGCAGCAGGACTTGGCCAATCAGTCCCATTCATAGATGCAGGCTTCCACAAACCCCTTGTTGTTTCGGCCGAAAGGTAACTTACGATAGTAGCCATAGATGCAGGAACGAAGACAGCAAGATGTTTGAGCCCTGTGATATATATAGACAATAGACCAATCAGAACATCAAATCAGAAACAAATGTGCAGAATTTATCTCTAAATCAGAAAGAAATGAGAGAAACTGAAAAACCCGAGATATAAGAACAGTAAATGAGTTGCTTCCATTGCTTCCAGTTTTTTATTCTTTTTCCGGCACACTGAACTACAGCCCGCTCACTTCTAGTTATACTAACAGTAATTGACATGCACATAACTAATGGAAACAAAATTTTATCTACAGAGTGGAAGTACAAGAAGTTGGATCTAAGTCACTATCTAGCAGTCAGCAGTCAGCACACAGGCACAATGATGGAAGGAGTCTACTTATTCCTTTCCAATGTTCTGAAAAGATAGTAACTCAGATTATATCATGTATGACTACTTAAGCAACATAAACATAACATATCCACAAACTGCATTTCCAAAAATATAAAACCAAAGTTCCCAACACAACTTCATATGTAAAAGGAACTTGAGAACTACTGAACCCCAAAAAACTGCAACAAAAGTATTTTTGAAGGCTTATTTAATCAAGTAGATGACCACTTGCTTTCCAGATACCCTTGAAATGGAGCCATTATAACATTCCCATTTTTCCAGGTATATCAAATTCAAAAGACTTGAATAGAAATTTTTTGATACATGAGCTTTTATCATCAACTGCGGGACAATCGGCATATAGTTGCATACAGAAAAGTAGATGACTAATCAGGCACACGGAGGGTGTTTGGGATTGTAATTTTTTCAAGTGCTAATTAGCTAATTGCGTTTTTATGCATTTTTGAATATTTAAATGCTAAAACAGAAAGTGCTTATTTACTTACAGTCTGCTAAGATAAGCACTTATACTGTTATACATAAGGGCCTGTGGAAGTGCTTATCATGCAAGTGCTTAAAATATAAGCATAAAACAAAGAATATGCAATCTCAAACACCACCTTATTAATCTTGCTCAGGAAATACTAACCTGTAGTGAAATCAGGCGGTGACAATCTTCCATGGGCACAGGCTGTCAAAGCAGCATCAAGCACAAATGGAACAGCTTCCAGAATCTCCCAAGCAGGAACTTTAAGGCGAAGAGTGCAATCCTCAGGTATTGATACAGATGAGCTGCTACTTCCAGATGTTGATTGGCCACCTTTAGATAGTTTTACAAACATCATACTCAGAAGCGCATCAAAGACTTGGTAGACAGAAGTTCCAGGTTTAAGGTCAGAGAGGGTTGAAGCAATGCACGCTTGATGCTGTCGGTACCAAAATGTCAGTTTCGGAAACGAATCCAGGAATATTGGCTCTGAAGACGATAGATCACAAAAACGGCCCTTTCTTTGTTTTGGGGGAAGTGAAGAATTCCCACATGATGCTAACTGGGAATTACGTGCCAGCAAGAGAAACTCTGGATTTAGCTGGGATCCTACAGGGGTTACATCCCCCATCACATGTTCAAGAGGCGGTTGATGAAACCTCCATAACTTTAGTAGAAGAGTAAATGCATTTGAGAACACGGAAAGGGGACATAAACGTTCCCCGGATGGAAGAGTCCAAGAAACTGTGGGTGATAATGATCCAAAGACCTCACAAATGGGCATTAATACACAAGCAAGATGTGGAGCCTGCAAAAATAGCATTTGTATCAGCATAAACTGAATATACATTTCACTTTTATTTTTCCTTGCTCCAAAGTTATGACGGCATCTGTTAATGGGTGGGTGGGTGTGGGTTACATGTCAAAAGCGGTAACTTTTGTACAGGTCGTGATGGATATCGACCTGAAACTTTTTGTGCAAAAAGATTGGGTCGAGTTGGATTGGTTGACCAAAAAAAAATCTCCAAAACATATCCCTTTTTAATTAATTGGGTATCAACTGTTAAGAATAAATTTTTTTTATTCCAATACTAATCCACTTGTCTAAACAAAAGTGGCTTAGCAGGTTGTGTGCATTATAAATAAACTGTGCGCAACTTTCAACTCTTTGAGCTAACTCTTTATATTTTACACATGTGACCAGTGAGAAATAATGCATAACCTGAATGAACCCATATATAAGTTGGTCGAAATAGCCACATCTAATTCCAAGTTTTCTTATCCCAAAACAAGTCAATGTTGGCTAAAGAGAAAACCAAACAGAAGTATATAGAGGTGGAAACCAATACAAGGAAAAATTCTGAACACGTAATAATAGCACAAACCGAAGTTTACATACCAAGCCATGTAAAGAAAAAATCTGAACACAGTCAAGTGATGATATTCCCATAAGAAGAACATTTAGAAGGGGAGCATATGCTATCAAATGGCTCTCATTTCCACAATAATCCACAGGAACTGGAGGCGACAACAGCTTTATAATGAAAAATCCAGTATGCTCCTGTAAACGTCACCCATAGAATGTTATAGATTTACACAAGTAAAAGTTGAAGGTAACAAAAATCCTAGTAAATGAGCACTATTCACCTGTATATTCCAACCACGAGTTAGCGATGCTCCACATAGGACAGTTGCAGCAGAAATCTTCTCCTCTTCTGAACCGCTAGTTGCAATTCCATATATTTTCTCAACCTCTGCTAAGCTTCCATTAATTCAAGAAATCAAGTTCAGTTTCCAAACAACAGAAAATATGACATGGCAAATAATAATCAATACGAGCATCAGATACAATCGCCTAGGAGAGAGAGAAGAGCATTAACTTCAAAGCCACCACATTAGTATCAATTGCAGTACAATCCTATATATATATATATATATATATATATATATACACACATGGCAGTCATGCTCAGTGTTTGTGCCTGTGTGCACTGCCTCAAACGATTGTAGGGTCTGGATGCTGTCTGCTGATAATGCATCAAAATGGTATTTACTATCTAGGGCCAAATAATCAGTATTATGTGCTGCAACAAAACTGATTAATTATGGAAACAAAGAAGTACTTATTTAACCATCTTTTTTCTTAAATACTTTGATCAATGAAAAATTATTGTTAATAAATCCATCGTACGTAGGGCAGTGATTAGCATGACTAATTGATATGAAGCAATAGGCATGATAAAATATCAAAATTATAAACGAAAACAGATTTTATTTAATGAAAATCGATACTTTATGAAACAATTATCCTATTTGATCAAAACTCACTCGTGATTCGGAAGATATCAATATCGCATAATCAGTTTCAAAATGCATATTCAAACACCATCACGAAATCCTAACCTAATTAGCCTAACTTGGTGCAATTAACTTGTTTCTTGTTGCAGTTGTCGTCGAGCAAAAAGAAAGAACCATAAATTCAAGACTTTCTAGCCGATGATCATACCTTGAAGCAGGAGTTGAAACCAAAGCATGCATCATTGGAGGAGTCAAAGGAGACCCTTTCATTAATGATGACCATCCAGGTATTGGGCCAGAGATGTTGCGAGGTATTTGGTTGCTGTGACCCTTGACATAGCCAGGCCATAAATATGCTGATGTGTCTAAAAGATTTCTGGCAATACAGGCCTCAACAATCAGATGTCTCATGTTTCCAGCTGCAAACACAAAGTATCCAATTTAACATGGTGTATTCGACCATCCAGAATCATATAACAAGAAAAATGGCAGTATGGCACAAACCCATTAAGTTGCATTTCAAGGAACAAGTATGTAAATATTAGAAAAACTAAATAGGCAGAGCATGAACATCTTTGATACCCTTTTCAGAACTAGAAAAATGTTGGTCCATACAGATGAAACTAACATATGCCTGAGATAAAACTTAAAAGAATGCCCTATAATCCTAAATAGATGACATGAAGAACCAAACATGGAACAAGCACAAATAAAATAAGACATCAAGAGAATGTGAGAATCATAATAACTACTTGTCTTTATAAAAGAAAAACATATTCATCTCAGATTACAATTAGAATACTTATGATAGCATTTCTTTATATTAGATGTGGAAAAATGGGTGGGTCTGGCAGTTTCGGTAATGGGTCAAAAACAAGTTGAGTTGGGTTGAATTGAAACACTTTAGTCCAAAACTTTTACTTTTCTTATTACTAGTCAACTATGATTACAGTAGTACTATTATTTCTGCAATTAACTCGATAAACTGCTTTAGAAGGTTTTATGCATTATTAATACACGGTGGTTGACTTTCGACCCATTCACCAGGCTGCTAGCATTGCTAAATGCTCCGCCACGAAGCAAGCTCTCCCAAATACGACAGATGTCCATTTATGCTAATTTTCTATTTTACATGCTAAAGATAATATAAAACCAGACTTAACCCTTCCATTAGTAAATGGTTCGAAGAACGCCACCTCTAAATTTGATGCAAGACAAGTACACCAAAAAGAACAAAGATAATAGGTAAGATGAAAAAGATTACGCACCACTAGCGGCTGGCACATCGTTTAAGCTCACACCATCAAAGTAACCACTTCCAACCGATATACCCGAGAAAAACATACTAGCTTTTGCAGCTGCTTGATTTGCTATGGAAGTCACTGATACCGGTGGGATCAGTAAGCTTTCGTAATCACCCAATTGTTGTAGACTAGAAACTAGACTTCTACGACAGTTCCCAAGAATATGTGTTTCACTCCCTTCATGCATACGTTTATGATCATCTTCCTCAAGCAGAACACTCTCCTCTTCATCAACGATATTTACAATTGCAAGAGTTGTCGTACATAATAGCAGGCAAAAACATGTATCGAAGCGAGGTACTGGACCCTCAGCAGCTTCTGCTTCCTAAAGAACCAAAAAAATTGAAACACTATAAATATGTTTGAGATAGATACTTCCTATAAAAAGATGTGCTGGCACTGAAAAACCACACAATCCCAAACATAAATTGTGATTGGTGTGTTGTGTAAGCCAAATAATCACACTGGCATATTTTACTACACATTTGGGATGTCAATTATTAGAATGATTTGACCTATTTAACTGATCTGATTTGTGAACCACCTCTTTAACACCAATGCTATTCAGTCCACTGGCATCCTTTTTCTCCTCAGATCTCAGATATAGGTTCATAATACTAAACCAACCAAAAGTTCATATTTGTTTTAAACGGTTTTAATACCAATCATAGTGATAGAAAAACTGTAAAAATGTCTGTTATGTGCTTTTACCCTTTGAACAAGCCGCAACGCTGCAATCCATAAGCCAAGAAAAGTATCCTGCCAGGAGGCCTGAGTAATTGCCTGATGAGCTTTAAGCAGATCTGGAGTACATCCCTATCTTTAGATGAACTTACATATGATGTATATTTATGTGAAACTTTAAGACATTTTAAATTGTACCGGTAAGAGTTTCAGCTGCACTGGTAGTAGCCACTACATATCCATCCATGGTGTCTTCAAGGAATAAGTCGATTGGCAGCCAAATAGCCGAACTGCCAGCTCCATAACTCTGGCCTGCAGATGATATAAGTGATCCACAAGCCATTACGGCATTAAACTGTTGTAGAGATGTTTTGCTTTCCCTGGACAGCTGTGCGCGGTTATCAGACGCTAACTGCAAAAGAGCCTCAGGAGTAATATCCTTTGAGTTTCTCAAAGCAGTCGAGTTTCCTACGAGCAGCCTCACATGATGCATAAAAATTCCCCAATGTGTAGGCCTAAAACATAGTTTAGAAAACCATTATTACAAACAAGAATAAAAAATACAGATAAAAGATAACTAATATGAACCATCTAATCAAGAAAGGACCACAAGTAATGGAATAAAAAACTGGCAACCGACCAAAATAGCTAGTGTACAGGGTGGTCCGGGTCGGGTAACCGATCAAAACAGGTATATTTGTACTGGTCAAACAAGGCGGTTGGATCCAAAACGCTTTTGTTTCGAACCTATTCAGAATTTTTTTCTAAACATTTGGTGAGTCTAATATGAGTAAAATTCTTTTATAAATAATTTATTGTTTGAATGAAAAGATTTTTTTTTTTTTTTTTTTTTTTTTTTTTTTTTTTTTTTTTTTGGAAATAGTTTGAATGAAAAGATTAACAATGTTTTTTTCATTAAGAAATAAAGGTTTGGCTGACTTTCGACTTTCAAGCCGGTTCCCTTTTGGCTAATTTTATTTATTTGACACCTTAAAGATAAACATAACTCAGACCCATTCATACATAGATGTGTAAATAACAGATTTTGGCTCTTGTTTCTTACATATTCCGACGTGCCAAGTCCAGAATGTTGGAAGTTACTTTATTACGGAAAAGTTCTCCAATGATCTCAAGGCCAGTTATCGTATACATTTTGTACAGTCCCTGGTGCCTATCGATTCTATTTTCTCCAAAATTATTCTGATCATCGATTTCCATTTCCATTGATTTAATTGGCCATTTCGATTTCTTTTCAGGTACTAGTTCTAGCAAGTTTTCATCATCAAGTGAGGCGTCAAGTAACATCCACACTACTGAAAATAAAAATTCAACCAAGACAAGCCCAGGTTCACAAGACTGAAGACCAAATATCTGATTGAGGTGAAGAGCATCATCTATAGATTCCATAATCCTGCATATTACCCAAAAAAAAAAAAAAAAAAATGTCATTTATACTATGTTAAAGTACACCCGCTAATGGTATATGTTTCTCCTAGCAAACACGTGCTCAGAAAATATAGGCATTTACGTGACACAAATTAAAATTACTGAGGGTGCCTGCCATTATAAGTAATCTAGAATTCAAGATGGCATGAAATAAAGGCAACTGAAAATGTTATAGAATCTCAGTAAGCATCCAGTTTACTTCTGGACCAAAATTTGATGCAATTACTTATTTTTTGTTCTCCTGCCAAGTAGAATTATCTTCTTTACAGGATGCTCAAAGGGATGCGAGTCAGCTTTTAATGAATTCTCTTAATGAACTACAATAGTCAGCATAAGCTTTTAAGAAGGTTGCATTTGAAGAAAAAACTATAAATGAAATATTTACTTGATGTGTCTACAGGATGTACTTCTCAAATTGAAATTATGTGGCAAGTTTCTTTAGTAATAGACATAGAGGTGGCAAAATGGGGTTGGGTAACAAGTCAAAATGGGTAGTTTTTAGTTGGGTAGGGACGGTGACCCACGGCACCTTTTGTTAGGTTTTATGCATAAGACATACAATTTGGATCACTTACGACGATCTGACCTTAGCTTATTAGCTGTTAAATCCTTAAGAGATTCAATATAACCCCCAATCAACCCATTCATAAGTAAACGGGTTAGACTCACCACATCTAGTGATAGCACTTATACAATGTTGCAACCATTTATGATGGAATATGGATCCACACATTCAGTCACAGATTTTAAGTCATGCATAAAGCCCGTTGCTTTTTCAACAGCAAAAGCTATTTTATCAAGCCCAAAAAGTCTCCAGGACAACTATATTTCCAAAAAGCGGAGATTAATTCAAGCCAAAAAGAGATTAGAATCTTACTTTTGATAGTTTTGACCATTAACTTTAGAGTCCAGTGCAAAAATGTGTCTTTTAAGGAGCTCCAAATAAAGCCGGTAGGCAGCAGGATGGCTTCTTCGGCTTGGGGTAACTCTGTTAGCCAATAACCCTTTAGATCAAGCTATAATAATAATTATAGTTCAACAATAACTAAATAGTAAGATATCTTTCTAGCATGCATAAACACATTAAGAGTAAAACCAGCATCCTGTACCTCTCTACCTACTAAGTACCTAGCTGTCTTCTCCAAGCTTGACAGCAAGCCATATTATTGGAAAGTGTTTAATGTATGTTTTGATATAGAAGTTTCTAATCTTAAAGGACCATGTGATTGCATTTCATACTAGCTGCAACAATATTGAGTAGCAGAATGATAAATTAAAACACTAAAACTACTAATATATAAGGATTCTGAATTCACATTTTACCCTGAATTCATTTGCTGCTTCCTTGTATTATCAATATTTGTTAGCTACTCACTCCCATAGTCTCACTAAAAGTGATAATTACATCTTCAAGGGGCAAAAGCACGCTTCCATTAATTTGTAGCATTTATACACACTTGCTCAAAAACCAAGTTTTATCAAAGCCAGTTATCAGATGCTGATCATTAAATATTTTTTTAATCACTTTCAAATCGCACATCCAAACACCCCCTTTAGATATGTATTTTTTCCATGTTCTTTATGCTTGTGATTAAAAACGCATTCAAAACACCCTAAACATGTTCAAAATAATACCAACAATTGAAGTACAAAATCAAATTCACAGCACTAAATTACCTTCTTATCCTTGTACAATACACTCAGAACAAATCACAAGCAGTCCGAATAACCACTCCTCTCATACTCCATTAACCAAAAACGTCAAACATGACCAATTTTAGTCCTAATATTGAATAATTAAGTCTGAAATTATAGTCTAACAATAGCAACAATCAAGTTAATCAGTCAATATATCACACACAGTCCGTATCGCCATCCAGAACCAAAAAACATTAATTATTTAGCCCTAACATTGCATTAACAGCACAAAAATCAAGATTCACAAATAGAAACATCTACTAGAATAACCTAATTCAACAACACCTGATCAAAAAATCCTAATCAAAACACTCAAAGCATGTTCTTTGTAATACTAACTAGCTGAGAACAAAATTCAAATAACAACACTCTCATTCTAATACAATACACTAAAACCAAATCCAAAAAATCTAAGTCAGTAACTAGTTAGCCCTAACATGGCATCAACAACACAACAATCGACAAACATAAACATCAATTAAAATCACTCAAATTCAAACGAGCCTTGGCGGTATGATCCTAATCAAAATGCATGTTCATAGTAATACTAACTAGCAAAGCACAAAACTCAATTAAGTATTTAGCCGTAACATCAACTAAAATAACAAACTGGTCGACAAAAGCGCGAGAACAAGCATTGGCTGTAGAATCCTAAAAATACATTCTAAGCATGCTAACAATAATACTAACTGCCTGAGCACATAATTCAATTAACTAATTAGCCCTAACATAAACATGAACTAAAATCACTATAATTCAATGCAACCTGTTCGACAAAAGCGTGAGAGCAAGCTTTCGCAATACAATCCTAATCAAAACATTCAAAGCATGTTCATAACAATACTAACTAACTAAGCACAACATTTAATCAGCTAGTTAGCCCTAACATAAACATCAACTATATCACTAAAACTGACTGCAACCTGCTCAACAAAAGTGCGAGAACAACCATTCACCATACAAAAATGCTCATAACAAAACTAACTTAATGCAACATTCAAAAAACTACCTAGCCCTAACATTACATCAAAGACACAAAATCACTCAAAATTAAACGCAACCTGTTCGAAAAAAGCACGACAAAAAGCATTCGCTATATGATCATCAAAACATCCAAAACATGTTTATAACAATATTAACTAGCTGAGCACATAATTCAAATAACAAATTAGCCCTAACATAAACATTAACTAAAATCACTAATTTTTTTGCAAACTGGTCGACAAAAGCGCGAGAACGCGCATTCACATAAGGATCCTACTCACAACACTTGAAACATGTTCATAACAATACTAACTACTTATAACTTATAAGCACAACATTCAATCAACTATTTAGCCCTAACATTACATCAACAACACAAAATAACTCAAATTATATGCAACCTGCTCATACTAATACTAACTAACTAGACGCAACATTCATTCAACTATTTAGCCCTAACATTACATCAACAACACAAAATCACTATAACAAAAGCGCGTAAACAAGCATTTCACTCTACAATCAGCAATTTAGCCCTAACATTACATCAAATACACAAAATAACTCAAAACTAAGCACAACCTGCTCGACAAAAGCGCGAGAACAAGCAACGGCGGAACGACTCTACTGGAAACCGCTTTTTCGAGAAACTTCCAGGCAATCGGCACATTATTCGACCAACAGATATGCGAAACGAGCAGTTCGGCTAACTCGACCGACGGAATTGACTCACCGGCTGATATTAGTGTAGAAGAGAGGTCAATTGACCAGGTTAAAGGATCTGTGCCGTTGTTTTGAGCTGAGTTTGTTAATTCTGTTACGGTGTCCCATATGCTTGGGGTTAGTGATGACGTCATTGGTGCACACAGTTAAGTGTGTGTGTGTGTGTGTGTGAAAATGGGCGGTGATTAGGGGTCACTGTAACGGTAGCGTGAGGGTTTAATAATTTGGGGGAAATGAAATGAGGTGATGGGTCCCGTTGGTAGTTTACGTGAAGTTAGAGGAGGGTACACTTTTCTTTTTCAACGATAAAAAAACCTTTAAATTTTAAAACGCATGCTTTTTTTTTTTCCCGAAAATTTCACTATCGTCCCTCAAACTTTTAAGTTTGAGGAACGATAGATAAAATTTTTGACAAACCACAGGGACCATCTGTGTAATTTACTCTAAAAACATTCATAAGTTTTTTTACAAAATGACATATCAGAAAGTGATTGATAGATTTTATTATAGATTATCTCTCTTCTTTTTAATTAAGTGAATCACTAAGGGTGCGTTTGTTTTTTGTTGGCCAGTCTCTGAACGGGCAAAATGTCTGAATCGGTCAGACATTTTGTCGTTCAGACTGTTTGTTTTTTTTTTCGTTCAGACGCGTTCAGATGCAGTTAGATCTTAATGGTCAAGACCTGAGAGGGGTGTCTTAACGCGTCTGAATGCCTCTTGTTGACACAAAATAACCAAATTTTTTTTTTCCGTTCAAACATGAGTTTTTTTTTTCCGTTCAGATGCGTTCAGATTCAGACATTTACGCATCAGATTCAGATTTATATTCAGACCCTCTTAATAAACAAACACCACCTAAGTGACATGTCATTTTGTGAAATATTTTGTAGATGTTTTTATGTGGCTATATAGTTTTTTATACTTTTTTAGTTTTTTTTTTTTTTGTCTTTTACTAACTTTTACTTTTCAAACTTTTTTTTTATGTTTTATGTTTTTTAACAGTTTTACACACTTTGTTAACATAATAAAACAGTTGTTTATGATTTTCTGCTTCGTATATGTTTTATTATTTTTTTGACTTATCAAACTTTATATTTCTTGTTCTGTATTCTTTGTTTCGCAGTTTTATAATACAAAAAAATAATAATAATAAATAATAATAATAATAACAATAAAGGGTGTAACAAGCATTTTTGAGGGTATAGAATAGCCAAAGCCTTTTTGAACATGTGATCTCAATTCTTTCTAGAAAAACTAATCGTGTAAACCTCACTAGTGTACTTACCGGTAGTTAGAGAATGTTCGAATACAATTTCAGAATTAATTCAGTGAAGCCACGTACATCCAATTCAAAAAGGTTCGTCCTCGTCGATGACATAAGCAGGAAAAATCTCATTTGTTTTTGTATTACTTGCAAAAAGGATCAAGATTGCTCACGAGCTACTAGAAATTTGTATGATAAAAGATGGAATTAAGTCGAGTTCGAGGTCAAGCCGAAGTTTTTTTTTATAAATGATTTTATGTTTGAACTCTACCTAAAACTTAAGTAGACTAGTGAGATAAATGGTTACTAGAAATCTATTTGCGCATATGTATCATTATTTATGTACTCGTGTATATTTATATAAACGAGTTCAAGTCTAAAGTGTATAAGAACTCGGACTTGAGTTGAGCTCTAATTCGTCAATCAGATCGAGTCTAGCTCAAGCTTACTAAGTATGTCAAGAGAAGAATTCGAGCTAAAACATAAGGCTCGAAATGAACCAACCTCAAATTCAACCTTGACTCGACCGTTTACACTTTTAAGTTATACATTTAAGCTAAGTTTAATTTAGAATACTTATGACTTGTAAAGTTTTAGATTTCTAGCAAAACCCATATTTGTTTTCTTTTTAAAGGCATAACGAATTAAAAATTAGAAAAGCAAACCTTAAGAGGATTACAAATTCAAACTTTTTTTAATGCTATTCGGCTTGTGACTTACTACTTGGCCCAAAAAGTAGTCAAACTCCATCAAAGTGGCAAAGTCCAAACTGGCAATATGCAATTCGTGGAAAAAGTAAAAAAACTGGCGGCATAGTAGTAAAATACGACCATATTACATTATTGACTTGCCAAAAACACAAAAGTTTGTAATCTTTAAATATACTGAAACTCGGTTTGAGTATATTCGTAAATAAAATGAACATGGGTAACCATTAAAGTAATTGATTTATATGTTTTGCCAAAAATCAATATGTGGAAAGCTTGAAAATTTTATGTTTTAAGCTCACTAGTAGTCCGCTCATAACAATGTAAGTTAGAGACGACATTATATTTGCAAAATCTTTGTAACCTAGTGAATTGAGTGTTAGATAATTGACCCAAAATCATAACCTATTTAAGATCTTTAAAATTAATTAATTTGCTCATGTTTAAGTCACGAACAACTTTTGTTTATTTAGCTTTAAATAGCATTTTAAGGTCGTTTGATTTAAACTAGCTACCAAACAATTTATATTACTAGTTCAATTATACTATTAGACTTTTTTTTTTAGCTTTAGTTTGGTTCTACCCTGCTCGAATTATTAATACCAACCACTATTATTTAATATCACAACTTTGCAATTATATCCAACAACAACATACTTTATTTCGTCAGAGTGAAGTATGGCAAAGATAAAATGTAGACAGATCTTACTCTTACCACCGGGATAAATCTAATGCAGAGAGACTGCTTCCAAAAGACCCCCAACATTTGCAATTATACCCAATACATTAATTATGTGTTCACTCTTAAAAAGATAAAATAAAGAGTGTTTATAAGCAAAGTCAACTTCACTCCTATTAAAGTTTACAAACTTTGACTCACTGGCAGATACTCACGCAATTCGGTGGTAACCAAAATAGAAAATAAAATGGTGGTCGGTGATGATAGACGATAATAGCAATGACGCGTTTGTAGTTGCTGATGATAGCGAGAAAGCAAAAAACGAAAACTTCCTATTGATTGAGAATTGTCTGTTGTTGTCAAATGATAATTTTGTTTACGTGTTGATTTCACCATCTCGAGTTGTTGGGTCAATTCCGCGCACAATTGTCTCTGACTAGATTTAAACAAAAATTAAACTTAGTATAAGAAGACTCACTGATAATGAAATCAGCGAGCAACTTTAGCAAGGTTAAAGTCAGAGACAACTTCAAAAAATCAAAGACAACTTGAAGATATAACTTGCTAGCTGATGCGGTATCAGCTAGCAAGCATATGAACTAGAAGCTGAAGGACAAAGGAGCATCAGGGTCGATAATGCCCTGATGATCCTTTTAGCTCTCTGATCTAACCAACATAGTTTAACTCAAAATATCTTAGATATTTAGGCGGGACTTTTTCAAGAAAGCAAATAAGCGGGAGAAGGTACAACTTTGAAAAAGTAAAGACAAGTACGAGTTGGTGAAAATAGATGAACAGTTCTTGAAGAAAAATATAAACCGAACGATTTTATTAATGAAAACCTCAAGGATTACAAACCCAGAAACAAGATCTGTTCTCAAACAGTACAACCAGACTTGATCTCAATCCAGAATAACAACAGAGTACACAAGTATGAATAATATTTTCTGGGTGCCTATCACAAATGAGAGTAGAGAATATATAGAGATCAAATACATGATGAGTCGTTTTCTTGTGTGAGACAAGGAAACGGCTAAGTGAAGTCAGCACAACTGAGACACAACCAACGGTGTATATCCAGAAATAATTGCCTTCAAGTCCCTCCGTGTTTTCTACTTTATGCACCCACCATATATCTTTGAGCAATAGACCATAAGCATCCTCCAATGTTACACATCACTTCAGGAAGCTCCAAAAGGGACTAAGACTGAAAATGCAAACATACCAAGTTAGTCCTTATGGTTAGTACCAGATATCGGATGAGTCCTTTTTCTCAACATCCCCCCTTCATCTGATATCTGGTACAAATCTATTAAGCCCAATTTTTTAACCAACTATTTATGTTGTAATGTATCCAACCCCTTAGTAAGGATATCTGCAATTTGATTTGCAGAATCCACCTTAATAGTTTTAATCACACCTTTTAAAATTTTTTCCCTAAAAAAGTGTAAATCAATTTCAAAGTGTTTAGTTCTTTCATGGAAAACAGGGTTGGCTGCAATCTTAATTGCAGAGTTGCTGTCACAGTGAAGCGGGACAGGAAGAAATTTTTCAAGTTTTAAATCCTTTAAAATTTTTAAAATCCAAATTACTTCACTGGTGACTGAAGCAAGAGCTCTATACTCTGCTTCAGTTGACGATTTAGAAAGAGTAGATTGTTTCTTGCTTTTCCAAGAAACAAGGGTGTCATTCAAGAAAACACAATAACCAGTTACCGATCTCCGGGTAATTAAACACTTGGCCCAATCAGCATCAGAGTAAGCAATAAGAGACATACCTGATCCTTTTGCAATGTTAATGCCCATACCTGGAGATCCTTTAAGATATCTTAATATCTTGAAAGCAATTCTGAGATGAGACTTAAGAGGACAATGCATGAATTGACTTAAACAGTGAACCGCATATGAGATATCAGGTCTAGTATGGGTCAAGTAAATCAGTTTCCCAATGAGTTTCTGATAATCAGTAATGTTATCAAGAATAGGATCATTATCAGTGGGTTCATTAGTTAAAACAAGCTTAGACTGTAATGGAGTTTTGGCTGGTTTACAAGCAAGCATACCATATTCAGATAACAAATCAAGACAATATTTCCTTTGGTTAATGCATATACCATTATTAGTATCATTAACTTCAATGCCAAGAAAATATTTTAGTTTTCCCAAGTCCTTGATCATGAACTTAGAATTAAGAAAGATTTTAAACTTTTCGATCTCAGTAATGCTATTGCCAGTAATAATAATATCATCAACGTAAACCAGCAAGGCAAGAAAAACACCATTATCAGACTTAGTAAATAGAGAGTAATCAGATTTACTTTGACTGAAACCATTTTCAATAAGAGCAGCAGTCAATTTAGCATTCCATTGCCTAAGAGCTTGTTTTAAACCATACAAAGACTTCTTAAGCCTACAAACTCTAGTATCATCTTTAGGGAAATAACCCTCAGGTAATTTCATATAAACAGTTTCTTCAAGATCACCATAAAGAAAAGCATTGTTAACATCAAGCTGAAACACAAGCCAACCGTTTTGAATAGCAACAAAAAGCAAACATCTAATAGTAACCATTTTGACAACAGGGGAGAAAGTTTCATCAAAATCAACCCCTTCATTTTGATTACAGCCTTTGACCACAAGTCTAGCTTTATATCTATCAACTTCTCCATTAGACTTAAACTTAATTTTCCACACCCACTTATTACCTATGGCCTTTCTGCCAGGAGGTAATTCACATATTTCATAAGTATCATTCTTATTTAAAGCTTCTATTTCATCATTCATAGCATCCAACCAATAAGAGTATTTAGAGGCTTCAAAGAAGGACTTAGGTTCACTAAGTTTATTAAGTTGGGTGGTAAAGCAATAATTAGCAGAATCTAGTTTAGAGTAGTTGACAAATTTTTCAAGACCATATTTGACTTTAGAGTCAACAACAAAATCATTATAGTTTTTTGGAAAGACTGAGGGTCTAGAAGACCTTCTCAAAGGTGCTTCATCCTGAGCATTCAGATTTGAATTTTGATTCAAATTACCCTCAGAATTGTTGTTATCTTCAAGTGTAGCAACCATCTCATCCTTATCGGTAAAAACATTATCACTGTTTTGATCAGTGATAGGAATTCTGCCAGATAAAGGAGAGTAGTTGCCTTCACTCAGTGATTGACAATCACTATTCAGGCTACTCTCATCATCATTGGGTATCTCAGGATATTCTAAGTCAAAAAAGTTTAAGTGGTTTGAGTCTTGAAAAACATTTTCAGGAGTAGAATCAGTATTATCAAGATTAGAACCTTTGAAAGGAAACACATTTTCATAGAATTGAACATCCCTAGAAAATATGAATTGATGCTTATCAAGACTATATAACTTATATCCTTTTTTAACATTAGAATACCCTATCATAACACATTTCTCAGATCTGCTACTCATTTTATCAGAGTTATTCAGAACAGTAGCAAAGCACAAACAGCCAAACACTCTCAAGTGATCAAGCACAGGTTTTTCATTATAGATTAACTCATAAGGAGATTTTCCTTTAAGCACAGATGAAGGCAGTCTGTTAATAAGATAAGTAGCAGTTAGAACACATTCAGACCACATTTTCAAAGGAATTCCCCCTGAAACAGAAGGGATCTAGCAACATTCAAGAGATGCCGATGTTTCCGTTCAGCAATACCATTTTGCTGTGGAGTATAAGCACAAGAGGTCTGATGGGTTATCCCTTTATCAGCACAGAGAATGTTAACAGTTTGATTTACAAATTCAGTTCCGTTATCACTTCTAAAAGCTTTGATTCTTTTATTGAACTGAGTTTCAATCATATTGTAAAACACATTAATGTAATAAGAGACCTCATCTTTAGTTTTAATGAGATAAACCCAAACAGCCCTTGTGTAATCATCCACAATAGTTAAAAAATACTTATATCCTTCAGAGCTAGGAACCTTATATGGCCCCCATAAGTCTAAATGAACCAGTTCACCTAAGGCACTAGTGATATGATCACTTAATGGAAAAGGTTCTCTGGTTTGTTTTGCTCTTTGACATATTTCACAAAACTCAGGTTTTTGTTTAGGGTCAAAGTGTAATGTATCCTTTAAAATATTTAGGACTGGTTCTGCAGGGTGACCAAGTCTGCAGTGCCAGTCATGTTGAGACAAACAAGCGGTAATCCTAGTATTCTCAAAAACAGATTGAGTACCTTGATCATTGAAAAAATATAGGCCATCACACTGGTTACCAGTCCCCAGGACTCTTAGCTGATTCAAATCCTGATTCAAAAAATAGCATTTACTCTCATCAAAGGCAACCAAAACTTTATTATCTTTTGCAAGTTTGTGAACAGAAATCAAAGTAATGCAGTATTCGGGAATAACCAACACATCAAATAAGGTTAAAGAATTGGATAATTTGAGATTTCCAATCTTTGAAATAAAGGCTTCAGTCCCATTGGGATGTCCCACCTTTATTTTAAGATGGGAGATATCAATAACATTAACCAATTCTTTATCTGAGTATGTCATGTGTTGGTTTGCACCAGAATCAACAACTTTACTATTATATGTCATTCTTGAATGAACATTATTATTAGAACAGAAAATTTTGTTAAAGTTTTGATTAAACACTTTGCTATTATTAAACACAGTACCTGCCATATTGGCTTGCACATTCTTTCCATATATGGAATTTTCTTTGATGAGAGAGATGAGAGTAGAAAGTTGTTCATCTGTAAAACCAGAGGGACTAGAGCCAGAGGATGAACCAGAACCAGAAGCAACAGAGTTGTTATTAGAAAAAAAAATTTTGTTGTTCTGAGATCTGTAATTGTTATTCTTTTTTCCAAAATTGGGAGGAAACCCAATCAACTTAAAACATCTTTCTTGAGTATGACCATTAAAGCCACAGTTTTCACAAACAAGAGTAGAACCAGACCCAGCAGTTCTCCTATAATCAGGGACTCTATTAAAGTTTGCAGAATTATTGGTCTGATTAATAGGTGTATTACTAGGTTGGTTAGAATGATTAACAATTCTGGAAGAGAAAGCAGAATTATGGGTTCTGCTAGTACTTCCAGCAACAACATTTCTGTGAGACTCCTCACTAGAGATGATAGCAAATGCACCTTTCACATCAGGCAAAGGGTCTCTAGATAATATATTGCTTCTAATTTGCATGTAAGAGTTATCAAGACCCATTAAAAATTGCATAAGTTTCATAAGTTGATTATGCCTTTTAAAATCATCAGCAGCATGACAAGTGCACCTAGGAAGTTTAACCATAGCATCAAATTGTTTCCATAAGGTACTTAATTTGTTAAAGTATTCAGACACACTGGAACCATTCTGACTTAATGAATGTATCTTATGGTGCAAGTTAAATGTCACAGATCCATCAACTCTATCAAAGGTCTCTTTTAACTCATTCCAAACATCACTAGCATTTTTTGAAAAAATTTGACCAAGAAATAGTTCTTCTGAGATGGAGTTCAAAATCCACCCCAACACAACAGCATTAACCCTGTCCCATTGTCTACCCAAAATATCATCAGTGTGAGACCTCCTACATGTGCCATCAATAAACCCAGTTTTGTTTTTACCCTCAAGAGCTAAAAGCATAGCACATGACCAAACATTGTAATTTTCAGTTCCTTTTAGTTTTATAGAAACAACAGTTAAAGAGGCAGAATCATTAGGATGCAAATGTAATGGGTGACTTAAGTCCAGTTTACTGATTAAAGTAACATTATTATCATTGAGGTCAACTTCATCATCAGTATAACCATGAACAGACATGATTCAAAAAATAAACACACAAGATAAGGAAGAGAAGGAGTTCCCAGGTTTCCTTACCACTCAAGGTGGCAGGTCAAGGGCTTTATCTACTAACAAATAAACAATACCACAAGCAAACAACAGCAACTTCAACAATCTCTCACATCCTACTCCCCATCACTAAACAGATAAATAAAAAAAACATGAATTAAAACGAGAGAGAGTGTGAGAGGTGTTACAGAGCACGCAAGATAAACAGCAGCGGAATAACAACCCTACTATACTCTAGATTCACTTAGTCTAGAGATATAGCAGGAATACAGCACGAGCCCAGAACCCAGATCCAAGAATCACCAAACCTTAATTTTGAAATTAGGGCAAACCCAAATTACCACCTCCAATCGATAGATCAGCACCGAATATGTGGATAAACACCACTTAATTAACACCAGAAGCCTTCAAATGACAAAAGCCCCAAAAAAAATCAAACCCTAATTTTTCAAAATTAGGCGTTTTTCAAAGAACCTTTAGATCTGACCAATTACTAATCAGATCTTTCAATTAGCTTGGTTTAATTGACTTATAACAATTAATTTTGAAAAAAGACCCCAAGTTTTATGAAACCCTAAAAATTTTAAATCGATATTCAGAGCAAGTTTATGCAACCTGGCTCTGATACCATGAAGAAAAATATAAACCAAACGATTTTATTAATGAAAACCTCAAGGATTACAAACCCAGAAACAAGATCTGTTCTCAAACAGTACAACCAGACTTGATCTCAATCCAGAATAACAACAGAGTACACAAGTATGAATAATATTTTCTGGATGCCTATCACAAATGAGAGTAGAGAATATATAGAGATCAAATACATGATGAGTCGTTTTCTTGTGTGAGACAAGGAAACGACTAAGTGAAGTCAGCACAACTGAGACACAACCAACGGTGTATATCCAGAAATAATTGCCTTCAAGTCCCTCCGTGTTTTCTACTTTATGCACCCACCATATATCTTTGAGCAATAGACCATAAGCATCCTCCAATGTTACACATCACTTCAGGAAGCTCCAAAAGGGACTAAGACTGAAAATGCAAACATACCAAGTTAGTCCTTGTGGTTAGTACCAGATATCGGATGAGTCCTTTTTCTCAACAGTTCTCATCATTGTTCCTTAAAAGGGTGGTTGTTAGTTGTGTTTCTACGAATAGAAGCATTTAATGGTTAGGTGTAAATGCCATTAAATGCTTGACAAATCTTAATAACTCCCGTGCGACATCCTCATTTGTTACACCTCGTGCCCGCTTATACCAAAAACTTAAACTTTTACGCGGAAACAACTCACCTTTACGGACATCTGGTTACTCTTTTGACTACTGAAAAAAATCTATAAACTTTTAGCCCTTGAGACTATTTTTAAATGAAAGTAGACTCAAATAGCTTCAAAACGATAGGTCATACGACCCATTTCGACTTACGGATTAAAAGATATGATTTTTCGAAAACTGCCCAACTAACCGTGACGCCGTCAGAAAAATGGTGACGCCGTCAGACCTTGACGGGCCAGAGGATTTTTGGACGATTAAAAGGGGACGCCGTCAAGAAGGCCATCAAGAACAAATCTGCAGTTTTCACCACTAAAAACCCATTTTGACCCATTTCATGACATCAAACTACTTATACCACTTCCGTTTTACACCAAACTTGACCAACTTCATTTATTTAACATAACAAGCACGTTCCAACAATACTTGACCCGATTACAACCCAAAATGGGTACAAACACACTTAAATCCAAACGCCCCTTAAACATTTACTAAAAACACTTGAAACACACTTGACACATCGTTAGACCACCAAACCATTACACGACTTTGACACACATTATAGGACTCATAAAAGAGACTCTCGGGGGTACAACATTGACTCGAGCTCGGTATTCTACCTAGCTCCTATGCTTATTATCTCCCAAATCCGCTTCCAAATCCCTATGCTATAATCCAAGCCAAGTTATCCTCATCGCCATTAACCTTAGTCCAAGCTAACAACATCAAAGTCATCATCATCACCAACATCATCCATCATCATCATCAATCTTCTAAAACATATCAAACCCTAATAACATAGCAATCAATCACATAAACAAGGGTTAATCTAACCCATAAAACATACCCATCTTTCTTCCTACATCATCATATGACCATATCTTGATCATATGATGAAAACCCACTTTCTCCATAATCTATAGCTTCATTAATATTAAGAATATAGATACTTACATGTGATGATTATCACTAATGAAGGCTACCAATACTTGATCTTCACCTATTTCTTCTTGGATCATCATTTAGCTATTTCCCTCCCTTTTTCCTTCTCTCTAAATCCGGACTCCATCACACACCTCAATAATTGAGGAAACAACTAGAATAAACTAGTTATAGCTAGTTAGGTGGCCCTTTGGCCCATTGGCAAGAATAGCCCCTCAAGTCCTATCCCTTCTATTTTAACCACAACTAACTTATAACACATAATTAATCACTTGGCAACTTAGGTCCTTCTAGTTTATACATCACATTCCATATTACTACATTAGTCATACTTTGACTATTAGTTTGACTACCGGGTTTGACTTTCCACGTAACTTTGTTAACCAACCAATCACATCCAATCTTAGCATATTTCATCTAGGGTGGGGCCTACTTAACACCGGGATACGGGTCTAACAATTCTACCCCCCTTATTTAGATTTCGTCCCCGAAATCTGTCGTTCTATTTCTAACCAAAACTTAGTCTCATAACTCATCTCTTTCCCAACACCTTACTTACTAGATTACTTATTGCAACGATCTAAGTGACCTTGCAACTCTATGCATGTAACACCCCCAAATTTTTAAACATAGCAGCGGAAGATTAATCTGGGTGTTACGGTGAGGATCGAAAACATACTCATAAGAAAACAGCCTAAGACGGCATTTTAATTTACATAGGTCCATAATACAAATCCAGTTATAAAACATTACATCAGAGTGCTAAGGTTTCATTTAAGGAAACATTATTTTAACTGGATTACGACTTTATTATACTCCATTTATTGAAGATAGGGTATGCCTGCTCCATGCCTTGACGTGCTCTTCTAGTTCCCTGAGATACATGCTTAAAAGTCAACATAATGTTGAGTGAAATCATGGAGTTTATAATTTAAATATCATTTTGATTCACAAGTAAGATTGCATTTTGAGATACAATCAGTTTAAAAATTGATATCGCAGTTCATATATTGCCCTAAGTCTCATGACACGCAAACGTTAACAAAGTACCGCATAAACGGAGGTGATCACCAAATTAATGATGAAAATTTTGCCCTCGAGTAATAGGTGATTTGCCAATTCCTATTTTTCTCAAATATAATGTATCGCGACTAATACGACTAGCAAAAAGCATTCCGTCCTAGTATTAGTGGGATAGGTTGTCAGTCCTTAATAGATCTATTCATTATATTCGCGTTCACCGCAGTGATTAATGGCTCATGATAAAAGGGTCTTGTGGCAATAAGGTAACTTAGGCATATATCAGGTCAGGTAGCATACAGAAAATACTTGTGATTAATTTATAGCATGTATCCCCCTCACGGAGTTTAAAAAGTATAAAGAGTTTAAAAAGTGAGGCCATGACTCACCTTAAGCGCTATTGATGATGATGAAAATAAATTCAGAGATGATTATAGTAACTTCGATATAGAACCTGGTAAATATATAAATATCTGAGAATCTTACTAATTTCTATTGGTGTATGTGCATGAGTGGTGGATGATGATTATTTAACGATCTAATCGTTGAGAAAGAAGATGTTATATGCTTATAATGCTCGTACTCTCGAAAGATCGTATCTTCAATGAGTAATTAAAATATTACTAAGAAATATTTCTATCGCTATTAACTAATATGCAAATATAATGCAAAAAAATGCATATGAAGTACAGATATAGTGCAAAAATGAAAAATAAGATAAGAATGACAAGTTATAATAGTTGCTCCTTGGTCTTTCCAGATTTTACATTTTCTACCCTAACCGTGGTTCGCGTTACGTCGTTAGTCCTTATTCAGTCCATAGTCCAATATCAGTCCAATAATTGTCCAATAGTCCATATAAAACTTGAAGTTCAATAATATGTCAATTTCAGTCCTTTACAACTGTTTTCATAGCTTCAGTCCCTTAGTTTCCAGGTTTGGCAGTTTTAGTCCTTTTCGGTTAAGTCGCGTTATATTTTTAGTCCTTTTTGCATAAAAATGACGGGAAAAATATTCTGAAAATTTCTATAACTTTATTAAGTTTATTTTAACTTATTTCAAGTGTTTGTTCCAGAAATGAGATTGTTTTTACCTTAATGGGCCGATTAACGATTTGATTTAAGGTTCGTTAACAAATTTAGAGGCGAGGACGTGAAAACTGTTTTGGGCTTAGATTTGGGCTATTTTTAGGATTCTAAAAATATATTTTATGGGCCTGTTGGGTCTCGTTATCGCAAATCCTTGTTGGGCTTGATTCTTGGCCCAAACCGAATAGTTATAATCTTTTCTGAAAACTGTTTGCTAACTTCTAGCGAAGGTCGATCAAAATGCATTGTGTTGAACGTGATAACAATCTTATGGGGTCGAGTTTTGAACATGAAAAATATAGTTTGCTAGCTTGTCATTCGAGTGATGTAAAAATATAGATATATTATATACGAAATTTCGAAAATATAATGAAGGTTTTTGGGCTGGTCGAATAGAGTAATTTTGGAAAATATGCCATGAAATTTTCTAAGTATTGGCACTAGTCGAGTAACATTAAAAAGGAATTATTTTGGGTGTCGAAACGGGGTTATGAGAGGGATCTTATAAAATGAAAAATATTGTTTCATGCGTATTGTGTTGAGTTGAGTGAAAATGTATAGGTGTTATGTGTGTGAAACCGAAGTAAACAAGTCCCTAAGTAGCTATGTCGAAGAGTCCTTTTTAGTCGAGATGTTTAGTTAACTTTTCTTTGTTTTCACATGGTCCGATCGCATTAAAAGGGTTTATTTTTAAGGTCAATACTAGAGTGTGTTTAAAGATTATCTAAATGCAAAGTGTCGTCGGTTACGTGGTGTATTAAATCGTATTACAATAGGACATGGTCGTTAAGAATATTAGCGAGATATGAAGTCATTTTGAAGGCGTGTTGGGACTGTTTTTATTTATATAATTTCGTAGCGTGTTTTAACTTGTACTTATTTTACTTATAGCGTAGCACATAAGAGTTTTCATGGAACAACTACTTACATGTTCGAGTAGATTGATACGTATAGTTTATTGCTAAGTGGTCATGTTTGATCTAATGTTTAACAAAATGATGTAAGGTCGTGCTCTTTGTGTTAACTGTGAGGAAGGTCGTGACTCTGTGGTATATATTAAATAGACATGCTTCGAATTATAGTATGAAATGTGCATGCATGCAAGTGAGTATGAGGTATATATTTAAAAGGTTATGAGGAACTTACAACACCTTTGAGAAAGGTGGTAGAGGCTTAAGGCTTGTCGAAACGAAACACGAAATGAAAATAATCCCACTTGCTTCAAACTCCTTTACTCGAACTGGTTGAGTTTTCTGTCGAACAAGGGTAGTTTTAAATGAGGATATTTGGATATTGAAATGGGTGTGAAGGAGGTTGTGGGGTTCGAATGAGGCACAAGGAAGGGTTAGTGAGTTAGAATGGTTATTATATAACTTGAATGGATTGGGTCTGCTGCCAAAATACACGACAGAAAGTGGCTATAAGTTTAAGGAATATGGTGACTTTGATTGAAAATGATATGTGATAGAAGAGTTCGAATAGTGGCGACTTATATAAGTAAAATATCTACAACTTGCTTGGCTAATGATTAGAGGACACTGTATATTGAGGACACTTGTGTGATGATATGATAGTTTAAGTGTAAGATGTGTGTGGTTGGGTGGGGTTTTGGATGCTAGTCCTTGTTTGTTTCTTGTTCCATTCGGTTTTTACATATTTCACAAGTTTTATTCTACTTCCTGTTCCTTGTTTACTTTGTATATATGAAGTATCATTTTTAGTTGGTATTATAATTAGTATGTCGTGGGAAGTTGTTGGAGTGTGACAATGTTTTGTGTCGAAATCTTTAATGCTATGTTGGTTCGAAATGAGGACAGTCAATACAAGTTTCATTGTTGTGCTAATCCTTGATAATTCTAGTTGGGTTTTTGTTATTACATTAATTAGTTAAGAGGTACATTTGCATGTGTAATATTAAACGAAGTCGTGTTCGGTATAAATAAATATGTCGAGTTCTTTTGGAAAAGTGGGTAGCGATCGGTTAATAAGAAACAAGCAAGAGTGAAAAAAAAAAAAAAAAAACAAAGAAGGTGGCTACTGAGATAGCCTTGATGTCGTGGTGTTGGTGGACTGTGAAGTTTGGGTTGGTCTTTATTGATTACAATGTATAATGGTTATGTTCGATATTTACGTTTGGCATGAGGGTTTTTGAAGAAGGATTATTTCGATCGGGTGGAAGAAAATGAAACAAGATAATGCAATATTTCCAATGGTGGGTAAATGGGCTGTGATGTTCATTCGATTTGGGCTAGCTCAATGGTTTAGTGGAACTAAGGTTTAGTGCTTGTTGTTGGGTCGAACAACTAAGGGCCCAACTTGGTTTATAGTGGTAATTTAGGATTAAGTTTATTGTTAGTGTTATTAGGGTTTAATGTTTTAGTTAAATAGATGTATGTGACATTAACTTTGATTAAGTGTAGTGAATGAACTCGTCGAATATAATTACTTGTCGTTGTGTAAATGAGTTGTTGCGTAGGAGATATAATTCCTAGTGTCGATGTGTTTAATATATATATGCGCGTATATATAATGTATGGCTACTACTAATAATAACGAAAAGTTTAAATTTCTAGTGAAAATAGGCGTTAGGAAACAGTAATACGAGATTATTATTAATCACTAAGATTGATTACAAGGGTTTTTCACAGGATCTTACAGTACTCCTCCCTCATTCGAATTCCGTCCCGGAATTCAAGTCTAAATTGGCTACTAAGAGTGGTTTATGGGAATAGATGGGGATATTTCTCACGAATTTGGTCTTCGCGTTCCCATGTGTACGTTGGTCCTCTCTTAGAGTCCCATTTTACTTTCACAATAGGTATACGACTTTGCTTGAGTTGCTTAACTTCTCTATCCATTATCTCTACGGGTTCCTCGGTGAACACAAGTTTGTCGTCTAGTTTAATCTCTTTTAGCGGAATGACGAGAGTCTCGTCCGATAGACATTTCTTAAGTTGAGAGACATGGAATGTAGGGTGTATCCTACTGAGTTCTTCTGGAAGTTCTAACTTATAGGCAACTGGGCCAATCCTCTCGAGGATTTTAAATGGTCCAATGTACCTTGGGTTGAGTTTTCCACGCTTTTCGAAGCGTATCATTCCTTTCCAGGGCGAAACTTTTAGCATAACTCTATCTCCGACTTCAAACTCCATGGGTTTCCTTCTTACGTCTGCGTAACTCTTTTGTCTGTCACGAGCGGCTTGGAGACGATGTTTGATTTGGAATATTTTCTCGGTTGTGTCGTGGATTAGCTCTGGTCCGGTAAGCTGCATGTCACCAACTTCTGTCCATCAGATAGGTGATCTGCACTTTCTCCCATAAAGTGCTTCAAAAGGTGCAGCCTTCAGGCTAGCTTGGTAACTGTTGTTGTACGAGAATTCAACCAATGGTAAGTGTTTATCCCAACCTTTTCCGAAGTCAATCACACATGCTCTAAGCATATCTTCTAAGGTTTGGATTGTTCTTTCACTTTGTCCATCAGTTTGAGGATGATAAGCGGTGCTCATGTCTAATTGAGTACCGAGGGCTTTCTGCAAAGATTGCCAAAATCCTGAAGTAAATCGACTGTCTCTGTCTGAGATGATAGAGACTGGTACTCCATGTCGGATTATGATCTCTTTGAAGTACAACTGAGCGAGTGCGTCTAACTCGTCAGTTTCTTTGATAGGCAGAAAATGAACTGATTTGGTTAATCGGTCGACAATAACCCAAATGGTGTCATATCCGGTCGACGTTCTTGGTAACTTGGTAATAAAATCCATAGTGATTCGTTCCCATTTCCAAACTGGTATCTCCGGTTGTACAAGTGGTCCAGAAGGTTTCTGACTTTCGGCTTTGACCCTTGAACAAGTCAAACACTTCCCAACATATGTTGCAATGTCAGCTTTCATGTTTGGCCACCAGTAGAGTTGTTTGAGATCTTGGTACATTTTAGTGGATCCAGGATGAATGGAATATTTAGACTTGTGAGATTCATGCATGATAAAGTCTCGAATACCTCCATAAAGAGGAATCCAGCATCTTTTCTTGAAGCATAACATTCCATCGGATCTTCGTATGAGTCCGTTCTCTCTTTCTATCATGCCCTTAATGTTCTCTTGAGCTCGATTCTCTTCCTGAAGAGCTTCCGATTGGGCTATGAGTATTTGAGATGGGAGTGGCGAATGAATTGTCATTTCTAATGATCGAACTCTAAGAGGTTTGGTTCTTTCTTTTCTGCTCAATGCGTCGGCCACGACATTCGCTTTACCGGGGTGGTAGCAAATTTCACAGTCGTAGTCGTTGAGTAGTTCTATCCATCGGCGCTGTCTCATATTCAACTCCTTCTGATCCAATATGTGTTGAAGACTTTTGTGATCGGTGTATACCGTACACTTTGTACCATATAGGTAATGTCTCCATATTTTAAGAGCGAATACTACTGCTCCTAATTCTAGATCATGAGTGGTATAATTTTTCTCATTTTTCTTGAGTTGTCGAGACGCATAAGCTATGACTTTGTCTCTCTGCATTAGTACCGCACCTAAACCATGATGCGATGCGTCACAATATACTACAAAGTCTTCGCTTCCGTCGGGTAGTGCTAGAATTGGTGCTTCACAGAGTTTTTGTTTTAAGAGTTGAAATGCTGATTCTTGTTTCTCTTCCCAGATATACTTCTTGTTTTTCTGGGTAAGTTCTGTCAAAGGTTTTGCGATTTTGGAAAATCCTTCTATAAACCTTCGATAGTAACCAGCAAGTCTTAAGAATTGTCGAATTTCAGTTGGAGTGGTGGGCGAAGCCCAACCTTTAACTGCTTCGATCTTGGCGGGGTCAACGTGAATACCTTGACTGTTGATGATGTGACCTAAGAATTGAACGGTGGAGATCCAAAAATCACATTTGGAAAATTTTGCATACAGTTTTTCTTGTTTGAGTACACCCAAAATGGTTCTCAAATGTTCTGCATGCTCTTTTTCGTTACGTGAGTAGATCAAAATGTCGTCGATGAATACGATTACGAACTTGTCCAGATATGGCTTACACACTCGGTTCATTAGATCCATGAACACTGCCGGTGCGTTGGTAAGACCAAATGGCATTACGCGGAATTCGTAATGTCCGTATCGTGTTCGAAAGGCTGTTTTGGGAACGTCTTCCTCTCTGACTCTCAATTGGTGGTATCCTGATCTTAGATCGATTTTTGAGTAGACACTCGATCCTTGCAGTTGGTCAAATAGATCGTCTATTCTTGGTAATGGGTATCGATTTTTCACTGTGAGTTTGTTCAACTCTCTATAATCGATGCACATTCGGAATGTTCCATCTTTCTTTTTGACAAACAGGACTGGTGCTCCCCAAGGTGATGAGCTGGGTTGGATGAATCCTTTATCCGACAGTTCTTTCAACTGCTCAGATAATTCTTTCATTTCGGAAGGGGCTAATCGATATGGTGCTTTTGCAACAGGTGCTGCTCCAGGCACTAAATCAATTCGAAATTCTACTTGCCGGGTGGGTGGAATACCTGGCAAGTCGTCGGGGAAAACTTCTGCAAACTCATTTACAACTGGCACTTCTTCCAGTCGTTTTTCTTTCTCCTTCGATTTATCCTCCGTTACTTGGACCAAAAAGACGTGACATCCTTTGTTTATGTATTTCACCGTTTTGACGTACGAGATGATATTGAGTTGGGTTTTATAGTGGTCACAACGAACGGTTAACGTTTCATTGTCGATGGGAATTTGGACAACTTTTTCGTCACAGATGATTCGGGCACGATGTTTGGATAACCAATCCATACCCACAATCGCGTCAAAGCTTCCAAGTTGGATGGGCATGAGGTCGATTGGAAATGATTTGTTTTGAAGGGTTAAAGTGCAGTTTTGAAGTACAGTGTTGGTGTTTAGCAATTTCCCGTCGGCTATTTCTATTTCGTATGCGGTATCTAATTCTACGGGTGCAATATTAAGCAATAGAGCAAATGAAGTAGATACAAAACTCCTATCAGCTCCAGAATCAAATAATATCTTAGCACTATGTTTATTCAGTAAGAAAGTACCCGTGGTGACGTTGGAATTCTGTGGCATGTTTCCATCTCCGAGTACATAAGCTCTTCCTCGGGCAACCTGATTGTCGTTCTTGGGACAGTGACTCTTATAATGACCTGCTTCACCACAGCCGTGGCATTTTACTGCTACAGGGTGGGCATTCGCTCCAGTGGCTCTACAGTCTCGGGTCACATGACCTATCCTCCGACAGTTACCGCAGATGGCGGTACATGGTCCCGTATGATGCATCTTGCACCGATTGCACTGGGGTTTTGTCCCAACATACCTTTTTCCCTCAGCCGATGCAGCCACATAAGCTCTTGCGGCTTCTTGACGACGGTTCTGTTGACGATGACGATCATTTCGGCTTTGTTGATAATCTCTGTTGCGGTTGTTTCGGTCATTGTTGCGGTAGTTCCTGTTGTGATTGTAGTAACTGCTGCTGTTCCGGTTGTTGCTGCCAAAGTTATCATAGCTCCTCTTTTGACCTATGACTGTGGATTTAGCACCTCGTTTAAGCTCTCGATTCATCATTCGCTGAGCAAACACGAATGCGGCTTCAAGGGTCTTTGGGTTGGATGCGGTAACATCTCCTTCAATGCTTGAAGGTAGTCCCTCCACATATTTTTCCAACAGTTTTTCAAAGTCAGATACCATATGTGGACACAGAAGAGATAATTCTAGAAATCTTCGGTTGTATGCACTGACGTCACAGTTTTTCACTACTAACTCGTGAAATTCGTCTTCAAGCTTTCTGATCTCCGTCCGTGGACAGTACTTCTCCAGCATTTTATTCTTCAGTTCGGTCCAAGAGATTTGGTATGCTGCTTCAGCACCCATTATTTTGACAGTAGCATTCCACCAAGATAGTGCATCTCCCCTTAGGGTTCCGGTGGCAAAAGTGACCTTATTGTTTTCAGCACAGTTGCTTCTCATGAATACCGTTTCCATGCACTCAAACCACTGGCCTAATTCAGTCACTCCTTCCACACCTCTGAAGGTGGTAGGTTGACAACTCACGAATTCTTTGTAAGTGCATTTACGTGGAGTAGATGCCTCACTTTCATTTGTTGCTCCCATAGTATTGCTTGAGCGGTTTAATGCATCGGCCACGCGGGCTGCGGCGATGCCATCATCAATCATTCTTCTAACCTCATCAAGCGTCAATGCTACGGTCTGGTTGGTAGTTTCATGTGTGCTATGTTCCATTTTTCTATTAATGACACAAGAATATGGATTTAGAATTTGGATAGAATAGCTGAGTATATGCACAATGTAATCATGGTGTGAAATGATAATTAAATTGAATATTTTCCCATAATTATGATGTCTCTGCAATTTATCAATTTACAGATGTGGGATTGTTAAGGAACAATCAATTTAATTATACAAACTGAATTTCATGTCACCATATTTTATGTGTTCAGGTTTTACAATATTTACACAATTTAGAGAATCATAATAATAACAGGTAACATCACGACATGTCTGGATACAATTACAATACATACGAACAACCATAATACATAAGTTAACAGATATATAGTACATTACTACCAGCATTACAACATTAATAACTTGATCAGTTGAGTTTTACAACAAAACGATACAAGAGTCTTTATTAATTGCCACATGCGGCAGACTACAATGTCTCAAACTATACAATCATGCTAACTATGTCTACTGCTCAGGTCTATCCGTACGCCTCGTGAGCTCTGAGATCTGGTCTCTGAGTCTCTGTATCTCAGCCTGATGCTCTATCTGTATGTCTCCCATGAGTCTCTCCAATGTGTCAGCTCTACGCTGTGACAAGTGAGCCTCCCAAGCTAAGTCCTGGCCCTCTCTACGTAAGGATATCGCGTGGGAACGGGTATCTGCCAAGTCTGTCTGCATCTGTCTCAGGCACTGCTGTATCACTGCTCTGTTGGAAGCCAACCTATGCAGAGTATCGCTGATAGTACCCGGGGAATCCAATGGCACATGGTCGATCATCCGAAGAAGTGACTCAATCTGCTCTCCGTGACTCTCGAGTCTCGTCACTACTGTGGATGGTATAAGGGTGTGGGTGACTACTGGTCTAAAGCCTTCCCAGGCATCATGAGTCTGAGCCGGGGGAGTGAAACCAGGAGGGTAAGGTAATGAGGGTGAGGATGGATGTATCTGGTCTGAAATGCGACGTCTACTCGATGAAGGAATATCCTCTGCAGGAATCGGATCCCGCTGTCGTGGTGGTAGTGGATATGTCTGGGTATATGTGTCAAGTACATGGTCAGGTAGTGATGGTGGTGTAATATGATGGGGCTCGGGTAAATCATCAGCAGGGAGCCATTGCTGACTCTCATAATACAAGTCGTCAGGGGGTGGTATATAGAAAGGAGAGTAGGTATCATAGACAAAATGCGGTGGTAACGTAGGTGCTGGCAAAGCTGGCACATGAAGGTCATCTAATAAAGATACAGCGGCGGCTCTACCCTCTACAAAGGGCTCAATCGCGTCGGGCGCAATCTCTGGTACTACAGCATCGGGAAGTACGGGGGACGTGACTGATGCTAGTGATCCCTCGGAGTCCGGCTCCGATGATACACTAAAGTGGGTGATAAACGACATAGTACTGTAATAATCCATATATAGTAAAATAAGTACTTACTAACATCAAATGGCGTATTATAAGCATAAGATGATCTAGTCGTGCACAGTAACTATCAAGTATGCAGAGGCTTATATATGATAATTTAACGAATAACGTACCGAGCACGACAGCAAGCAGGCATGGAGAATTTAAGGTAACATGGTGTATAATTAATTTGTTTGAAAAATGTAGTTATAGTCCAACGTTTAAAAACATTTGGTTCCCTATAACCGAAGCTCTGATGCCAAACTGTAACACCCCCAAATTTTTAAACATAGCAGCGGAAGATTAATCTGGGTGTTACGGTGAGGATCGAAAACATACTCATAAGAAAACAGCCTAAGACGGCATTTTAATTTACATAGGTCCATAATACAAATCCAGTTATAAAACATTACATCAGAGTGCTAAGGTTTCATTTAAGGAAACATTATTTTAACTGGATTACGACTTTATTATACTCCATTTATTGAAGATAGGGTATGCCTGCTCCATGCCTTGACGTGCTCTTCTAGTTCCCTGAGATACATGCTTAAAAGTCAACATAATGTTGAGTGAAATCATGGAGTTTATAATTTAAATATCATTTTGATTCACAAGTAAGATTGCATTTTGAGATACAATCAGTTTAAAAATTGATATCGCAGTTCATATATTGCCCTAAGTCTCATGACACGCAAACGTTAACAAAGTACCGCATAAACGGAGGTGATCACCAAATTAATGATGAAAATTTTGCCCTCGAGTAATAGGTGATTTGCCAATTCCTATTTTTCTCAAATATAATGTATCGCGACTAATACGACTAGCAAAAAGCATTCCGTCCTAGTATTAGTGGGATAGGTTGTCAGTCCTTAATAGATCTATTCATTATATTCGCGTTCACCGCAGTGATTAATGGCTCATGATAAAAGGGTCTTGTGGCAATAAGGTAACTTAGGCATATATCAGGTCAGGTAGCATACAGAAAATACTTGTGATTAATTTATAGCATGTATCCCCCTCACGGAGTTTAAAAAGTATAAAGAGTTTAAAAAGTGAGGCCATGACTCACCTTAAGCGCTATTGATGATGATGAAAATAAATTCAGAGATGATTATAGTAACTTCGATATAGAACCTGGTAAATATATAAATATCTGAGAATCTTACTAATTTCTATTGGTGTATGTGCATGAGTGGTGGATGATGATTATTTAACGATCTAATCGTTGAGAAAGAAGATGTTATATGCTTATAATGCTCGTACTCTCGAAAGATCGTATCTTCAATGAGTAATTAAAATATTACTAAGAAATATTTCTATCGCTATTAACTAATATGCAAATATAATGCAAAAAAATGCATATGAAGTACAGATATAGTGCAAAAATGAAAAATAAGATAAGAATGACAAGTTATAATAGTTGCTCCTTGGTCTTTCCAGATTTTACATTTTCTACCCTAACCGTGGTTCGCGTTACGTCGTTAGTCCTTATTCAGTCCATAGTCCAATATCAGTCCAATAATTGTCCAATAGTCCATATAAAACTTGAAGTTCAATAATATGTCAATTTCAGTCCTTTACAACTGTTTTCACAGCTTCAGTCCCTTAGTTTCCAGGTTTGGCAGTTTTAGTCCTTTTCGGTTAAGTCGCGTTACATTTTTAGTCCTTTTTGCATAAAAATGACGGGAAAAATATTCTGAAAATTTCTATAACTTTATTAAGTTTATTTTAACTTATTTCAAGTGTTTGTTCCAGAAATGAGATTGTTTTTACCTTAATGGGCCGATTAACGATTTGATTTAAGGTTCGTTAACAAATTTAGAGGCGAGGACGTGAAAACTGTTTTGGGCTTAGATTTGGGCTATTTTTAGGATTCTAAAAATATATTTTATGGGCCTGTTGGGTCTCGTTATCGCAAATCCTTGTTGGGCTTGATTCTTGGCCCAAACCGAATAGTTATAATCTTTTCTGAAAACTGTTTGCTAACTTCTAGCGAAGGTCGATCAAAATGCATTGTGTTGAACGTGATAACAATCTTATGGGGTCGAGTTTTGAACATGAAAAATATAGTTTGCTAGCTTGTCATTCGAGTGATGTAAAAATATAGATATATTATATACGAAATTTCGAAAATATAATGAAGGTTTTTGGGCTGGTCGAATAGAGTAATTTTGGAAAATATGCCATGAAATTTTCTAAGTATTGGCACTAGTCGAGTAACATTAAAAAGGAATTATTTTGGGTGTCGAAACGGGGTTATGAGAGGGATCTTATAAAATGAAAAATATTGTTTCATGCGTATTGTGTTGAGTTGAGTGAAAATGTATAGGTGTTATGTGTGTGAAACCGAAGTAAACAAGTCCCTAAGTAGCTATGTCGAAGAGTCCTTTTTAGTCGAGATGTTTAGTTAACTTTTCTTTGTTTTCACATGGTCCGATCGCATTAAAAGGGTTTATTTTTAAGGTCAATACTAGAGTGTGTTTAAAGATTATCTAAATGCAAAGTGTCGTCGGTTACGTGGTGTATTAAATCGTATTACAATAGGACATGGTCGTTAAGAATATTAGCGAGATATGAAGTCATTTTGAAGGCGTGTTGGGACTGTTTTTATTTATATAATTTCGTAGCGTGTTTTAACTTGTACTTATTTTACTTATAGCGTAGCACATAAGAGTTTTCATGGAACAACTACTTACATGTTCGAGTAGATTGATACGTATAGTTTATTGCTAAGTGGTCATGTTTGATCTAATGTTTAACAAAATGATGTAAGGTCGTGCTCTTTGTGTTAACTGTGAGGAAGGTCGTGACTCTGTGGTATATATTAAATAGACATGCTTCGAATTATAGTATGAAATGTGCATGCATGTAAGTGAGTATGAGGTATATATTTAAAAGGATATGAGGAACTTACAACGCCTTTGAGAAAGGTGGTAGAGGCTTAAGGCTTGTCGAAACGAAACACGAAATGAAAATAATCCCACTTGCTTCAAACTCCTTTACTCGAACTGGTTGAGTTTTCTGTCGAACAAGGGTAGTTTTAAATGAGGATATTTGGATATTGAAATGGGTGTGAAGGAGGTTGTGGGGTTCGAATGAGGCACAAGGAAGGGTTAGTGAGTTAGAATGGTTATTATATAACTTGAATGGATTGGGTCTGCTGCCAAAATACACGACAGAAAGTGGCTATAAGTTTAAGGAATATGGTGACTTTGATTGAAAATGATATGTGATAGAAGAGTTCGAATAGTGGCGACTTATATAAGTAAAATATCTACAACTTGCTTGGCTAATGATTAGAGGACACTGTATATTGAGGACACTTGTGTGATGATATGATAGTTTAAGTGTAAGATGTGTGTGGTTGGGTGGGGTTTTGGATGCTAGTCCTTGTTTGTTTCTTGTTCCATTCGGTTTTTACATATTTCACAAGTTTTATTCTACTTCCTGTTCCTTGTTTACTTTGTATATATGAAGTATCATTTTTAGTTGGTATTATAATTAGTATGTCGTGGGAAGTTGTTGGAGTGTGACAATGTTTTGTGTCGAAATCTTTAATGCTATGTTGGTTCGAAATGAGGACAGTCAATACAAGTTTCATTGTTGTGCTAATCCTTGATAATTCTAGTTGGGTTTTTGTTATTACATTAATTAGTTAAGAGGTACATTTGCATGTGTAATATTAAACGAAGTCGTGTTCGGTATAAATAAATATGTCGAGTTCTTTTGGAAAAGTGGGTAGCGATCGGTTAATAAGAAACAAGCAAGAGTGAAAAAAAAAAAAAAAAACAAAGAAGGTGGCTACTGAGATAGCCTTGATGTCGTGGTGTTGGTGGACTGTGAAGTTTGGGTTGGTCTTTATTGATTACAATGTATAATGGTTATGTTCGATATTTACGTTTGGCATGAGGGTTTTTGAAGAAGGATTATTTCGATCGGGTGGAAGAAAATGAAACAAGATAATGCAATATTTCCAATGGTGGGTAAATGGGCTGTGATGTTCATTCGATTTGGGCTAGCTCAATGGTTTAGTGGAACTAAGGTTTAGTGTTTGTTGTTGGGTCGAACAACTAAGGGCCCAACTTGGTTTATAGTGGTAATTTAGGATTAAGTTTATTGTTAGTGTTATTAGGGTTTAATGTTTTAGTTAAATAGATGTATGTGACATTAACTTTGATTAAGTGTAGTGAATGAACTCGTCGAATATAATTACTTGTCGTTGTGTAAATGAGTTGTTGCGTAGGAGATATAATTCCTAGTGTCGATGTGTTTAATATATATATGCGCGTATATATAATGTATGGCTACTACTAATAATAACGAAAAGTTTAAATTTCTAGTGAAAATAGGCGTTAGGAAACAGTAATACGAGATTATTATTAATCACTAAGATTGATTACAAGGGTTTTTCACAGGATCTTACAATGCATACCATATCATATCACATGCCCTAATCCACATTACCCCTGCTTACTTTTATACCACACAACTCTCGCTTAGATTTTACATAATACAAGACTTACTTATTATCGCCAATCATTATTCTAAGCCGCCCTATTACCGCACATCATCATTTCACTCGCTGTATCCTCTACCCTCATTCTTGACTACTCGTTACTTAAGAAACTCGTACTATTTGACTATACATAATCACACTCGACTAATACGTTCACATTCCATTACTTTCATTCATCATATTTTGTACCACACCGAAAGGCACGTTATATCATCATTACAATTTCTCTATCCCATCAATGTTTCTCCTAAGTCTCAACTAAAAGCCATGGTCCAACTCTAATCCTCCTATCTTAGTCCTTAAAATTTCTACGAATTCTAAACTCTCGCTTTCTACTTCTCTAACCCTACTCGTGCCGTGTCGGCAACACATAGCCCACTCGTTTATAATTCCTCATTTACATGGAGAGGCGTCCCAATCGATGTAAATCAAGAAATATAAACTAGTGGTTATGTACTCCCGACATAACACTACGACTCCTAATTCCCAATCTAACCTTTATTATTTTATCATTTTCATTTTATATTTCATTTGATATTTAAATTCTTCTATTTTCTAGCTTGGATCCGCTTTACTTTAACATTTTCCCCGAAAGGACTTTCACACATGCCAAGGATGTAGGCAATCTTTGCCTGTGAAGGCAATGCATTTTTATCCCGAAGGATCTTTAACATTCATCCCGAAGGATTCCTTAACATTCCTTTACTTGGTCATCCCGATGGATACCACATTTAACATTCATCCCGAAGGATCATTACATTCATCACTTTACCACTTTCACATTTTAACATCGGATCCAAGCCATAAGCACCACAAACACACATTATTACATTCGTTTATTATAGTAATTACCGCTAATCGCCTTAGTAGTAATATGATAATTTTAGAACAACGCCTTTATCTCATACACACTCCTTACATTTTTAATCCGCCTTAGTTATTTTCACATCTTTACTTTACCTCTTGCATTCTTAGCCTTCATTAATCAATTTCACATTCTTATTTTACATTTTAGTCCACCCGACTCATTTACATCTAGACCTCTCACATTTTACCAACCGTAACTCATGCATTCATTATAGTGATTACAGCGCCGTAATATGATAATCTCAAGACAACTTCTTTATTCTCACACATACTCCTCTCATTCTTTCTTACGTTTTTAATCCACCACATTTTTATTTCCATATCTTATCTCTCTTCTTTTAGTCTCACTCGCTTCCTTTACATATAGATCTTACATAGATCGTCAACTACAACACGTTCATTATTTATTAATAATTACAGCTAATCGCCTTAGCCGTAATATAATTATTTCATAACAACACCTTAGCTTCACACATATTCATCTCATTTTAGCTATTATCACTTAAGAAATTTCGCTCTATTTCATTATTTACTCAACTCCTATGCCTTTTTCTCATTTTGAATCTTTACTAAATTCATCACGGACTTATTATGTATACGTTTATGTCATTTATTCACCACACTATGTTATAACACACATTCACATTACCACACGTTCATAATCATGCTCCTAATATCTTGACTCTCCACTAACCCCTCTCTAATACCTCATTAATGATCATCACACTAAGTATAACTACTCATAAGACCATGCCTTGATCATCCCTATCACACAAGTTACGCACTTTCATTATTAGTCACATTTCTTACAACCACCACACAACTTACTACACCTATTCGCCCTCGCTAACTACCAAAGCACACAATTACATAATCATATAATAATTACCGAGACAGCCCGAGGTGCACGGTAATCCTATCACTCACACGTCAAGTCTCCCACAACATATATCACACAAGACACATCCCTAAGTCCCCATCATACTACCCATATAACAATCACATCATTCGTTTCAAACTCTACATCCACATCCTATAATTCACAAACTATTAGCCCGCCTATCTCAAACTTAACTTAACGCGTCTACGAGTGGTTTAAGTCTAGGCAACCTAAAGGAAACCTAATTCACTTAAACCGAGGCTTTGATACCAAGTTGTTACACCCCGTGCCCGCTTATACCAAAAACTTAAACTTTTACGCGGAAACGACTCACCTTTACGGACATCTGGTTACTCTTTTGACTACTGACAAAAATCTATAAACTTTTAGCCCTTGAGACTATTTTTAAATGAAAGTAGACTCAAATAGCTTCAAAACGATAGGTCATACGACCCATTTCGACTTACGGATTAAAAGATATGATTTTTCGAAAACTGCCCAACTAACCGTGACGCCGTCAGAAAAATGGTGACGCCGTCAGACCTTGACGGGCCAGAGGATTTTTGGACGATTAAAAGGGGACGCCGTCAAGAAGGCCATCAAGAACAAATCTGCAGTTTTCACCACTAAAAACCCATTTTGACCCATTTCATGACATCAAACTACTTATACCACTTCCGTTTTACACCAAACTTGACCAACTTCATTTATTTAACATAACAAGCACGTTCCAACAAATACTTGACCCGATTACAACCCAAAATGGGTACAAACACACTTAAATCCAAACGCCCCTTAAACATTTACTAAAAACACTTGAAACACACTTGACACATCGTTAGACCACCAAACCATTACACGACTTTGACACACATTATAGGACTCATAAAAGAGACTCTCGGGGGTACAACATTGACTCGAGCTCGGTATTCTACCTAGCTCCTATGCTTATTATCTCCCAAATCCGCTTCCAAATCCCTATGCTATAATCCAAGCCAAGTTATCCTCATCGCCATTAACCTTAGTCCAAGCTAACAACATCAAAGTCATCATCATCACCAACATCATCCATCATCATCATCAATCTTCTAAAACATATCAAACCCTAATAACATAGCAATCAATCACATAAACAAGGGTTAATCTAACCCATAAAACATACCCATCTTTCTTCCTACATCATCATATGACCATATCTTGATCATATGATGAAAACCCACTTTCTCCATAATCTATAGCTTCATTAATATTAAGAATATAGATACTTACATGTGATGATTATCACTAATGAAGGCTACCAATACTTGATCTTCACCTATTTCTTCTTGGATCATCATTTAGCTATTTCCCTCCCTTTTTCCTTCTCTCTAAATCCGGACTCCATCACACACCTCAATAATTGAGGAAACAACTAGAATAAACTAGTTATAGCTAGTTAGGTGGCCCTTTGGCCCATTGGCAAGAATAGCCCCTCAAGTCCTATCCCTTCTATTTTAACCACAACTAACTTATAACACATAATTAATCACTTGGCAACTTAGGTCCTTCTAGTTTATACATCACATTCCATATTACTACATTAGTCATACTTTGACTATTAGTTTGACTACCGGGTTTGACTTTCCACGTAACTTTGTTAACCAACCAATCACATCCAATCTTAGCATATTTCATCTAGGGTGGGGCCTACTTAACACCGGGATACGGGTCTAACAAATCTTAATAACTCCCGTGCGACATCCTCATTTGTCTCTTATATAAAGAGAATGTTAGTCGGAGTAGATGTTATCTCTTATACATTGAGTATCACATTTAAGAAGAACATTTACTTTATTTGAACTCGTCATTGGCCCTGATCTAATTAGAGACTCATAGTTCACATGCAAACTCTAACACCCGTTTGAGTTTGCTTGATTAAAGAGCAAAACTTACTATCATTCAGTTAAGTGTTTCAACCACATAACACTATGTAATTCTTTGATTCATTCCATTAAAAATTATACGTTAAAAAGTTGTTCTTGTGTGTTTTGCTTAAACCTTTTTCCCATTGTTTGTATAAAAAAAAGTCATGGATTAGGGAACATCACGAGCCAACATCTTTTTTTGCACCACATTAGCAAAATTCATTCATCATTACCGATATGAATCTTTCATTGATAAGAGATATTTTTTGTATCGAAAAAATTATACAACCAATAATTTAATATGAATAAAGAAAGGGATATAACCGAAACTAGTGATCATTATACGTATTTATTTGTATTTTTCTTCTTTTCTGAATAACTGCATACTGATAATTTTCGTTTACACAAATAAATTTTTTCTATTTAATCATATTGTTCACTTTTAAATCTGCATCATTATTAAGGAATTGTTGAGCTGTGTTTGTATTATGTGAGTCCAAAGATGTACTACTTAAAAGTTTTGGAAAAAATCTTACACCTTTTATATAGGAATAGGAAGTAAAATTACTTGGCTTGTAAAACTATTTCTACTTTGCACTTCCTTAATTTATATGCCTTTGTTTATATTAACAATTAAACACTAGAATCTCAGTATAATAACCATTTGGCCTCATTACGACATAGCATTAGAGTTTCTACAAATTCCAAACATCATCAAACTGCTTAGTACCATTCTCTTGGTGGATTGCGTGGTCGAGAGTTCAAGCACCGCTGATAATCCGATACTGAAATCTCAAAAAGTTGATCTTGGGACATGTCCTCAAGTTCCTTTGATGTTTTATCATCAAAACCGACACTTACGTTTGTGTTATTACTGCATTGCATTGTAGATTTTTTTATCTTGATGTTGTTGAGAGCGCATATGCTTGTATGGTCTCATTATAGATACGCAATCTTGATACGTGTCATTAATCCCTGACCTGATATCATACCTGAAAACACAAACTATCTGGTTTTATAACATAATTTTATTATCTAACAACAATACCGTGTAAATGGATGCCGTCATTGAGAAGAAACAGTAACGCATGAAGTTTACAAGTTTTTTGCACTAAAAAGTTACTGTATTGCATATATTGATAATAACATTAGTCTTAGGTAGTTGCAATGTTGATCTAATATAGGAATGTTACCGAGATACGTCTTAGTAATGTACTTGAGAGTGCGACTAGCATTGGCCATATTAGTTTTCATTAGTGGTCTGGACGATATAATAAGGTATCCCTGCATCACAGAAAAGTATTTGATAAACTGAAAGATGCAGAATCAAAAAGCAATATTCTTTACTTAATAAGATAAAAAAAGTTAAAAGGGAGCAAAAATATATGAATAACAGGGCTCTGGTTTTCATTCTAACCATGACGATTAAAGGAAAAAAGTGTTTTTTATATGAATGGCTTGGGTTGAACGTATGCTTTATCTCTAATGGGTCAAATGGAAAAATATAAAGATATGGTCGAAAGGCAAGTCTGGTTTAATTCACGACTTTTTGTGACTCAATCAATCACGATATAAAAAACACGTAAGGAAATGTTGCAACAAACTTATTTTTCAGTAAAAGTACGTAAATATATTTAAACACAGTCACATTGTTGCATCTAATTATTTGATTATGATAATTAAACGTTGCAATTATCACTTTAAAATGTACTTCCAAACACCCCCCTAGATCGTTTTGAAGGAGTGATAAATCGACTTTAAGATGAACAAGTCAAATATTCAAGATGAAATAAATAACCGACCTTAACAATTTTTCCAGATAGTTCATTAACAAACCATCCAAATAACGCTCGAGGTTATGACCCACAAGCAGTTTAGCGTTTCCTCCATGTAACCGTGCTTTTGCTACTGATTCTCCATTGTATAAAATTTTAAGAATCTTTGCTTGCACTTCTGTAAGAGGCATAGCTCTCTTAGGTGCGCTTCAGTCAAACCAAATGGGCTTTGACTGAAATAAAGAGTGTTTATAAGCAAATTCAACTTCACTCCTATTAAAATTTACAAACTTTGACTCACTAAAATGGAAAATAAAATGGTAGTCGATGATGTTAGACAATAATAGAAATGCCGCATTTGTAGTTGCTGGTGATAGTGAGCAAGCAAAAAACAAAAACTTCATATTAATTTTTTTTTTTTTTTTTTTTTTTTTTTTTTTTTTGAGAAAACAAGAGAATTAAGTCCTGCCGATTCGCATAACATGATTGAAAATGTATGAATATATACACCTTGAAAGATAAGTCCAGTACTTCAGTATTTGTGCAATGCTTACTCAAAAACTAAGCAATCTTCATCATCATCATTGCAAAAATATAATATCTTCATATGCTTTTAGTGCTTGCAAAATATACAACATAATAGTCATAATAGAACTAATAAAAGGATGAAAAGTGCCATTAGTGATGAAACAAACTCATGCCTTGTTTGACCATTTGAATATAGTTTCTCACCCTCATATATTGTTCTTTAAAAGTTACCCATTTTGAGTAGTTCTCTAACCTGTCAAACCCACCGATTTCAAATGGATCAACGGTCGAAACATCAACCTATTATTTTATCATACTTAATACCTCACCTAAACACTTAAAAAAAACATATCAATTGCTCAAACTCCACCCGAGCTTTTTTAATAGTAAAACTATATTTTAAGACGCCATTATCTTAAAAGTAGGAGTCACAACCAGGCAACCAGTATGAGTCACAATAACAGTATCAGCATGTAGGAGTGCATAATTCTGACTCTTTGCTTTGCTACTCTTTGTTTGCATGTTTTGAAAACCGAGTGTAACATTTAGGACCATACCTGCTTTCAGAATTCTTTCATTTGTATCATCAAGGTTCAACCCCGACTCACAAAACTCGAGACCAATTCCTGTCCCGGCTGATTTAGTCAAATTTAAGGTCAACTCAGGAGCTTCTTTCTCAACTGCTGTATAAGCAGCCTTGTAAACATCGCTAGCTTTATTACCAGGCTTCAACGCACCAACAGCAGCTTCATGGGCTTTGAGAAGAACCTGATAAGCTTTACTCTGTGTAGCATCTGAATCGACGGGAAACGTTCTAGCCATATTTGCACAGTAACTATTATACCGAGACCCAAGGGCACAAATGATCACACTAGGAGAGTCATAATACAAATTATCATCATTGCTTGAAGCACTAGGTCCGAGATCAAAATTCCCGCCACTCTGGAAAATAGGAGGATAACAGATATCAACATTTTCGGCTTTCAGCTTCACCTTAATTCTAGACGGCTCCAAATAGCTTTTTCAGTATCATCCATTAGCGAAGCATGCGTTATTTTCTTTTCCTCGCCAGTTACCTTCTCAAGCTTCGGAACAACATGTACTTGCATTGCAGATGCAGTAAGATACGCAACTTTTTTCACATTTGTAAGCTCGCTAGCCTCCTTAACAGCAAAAAGACCCGCCAATCCATTCGTAACATCAACAAGCTTTACACCACAAGACTTCATCTTATCTGTCCAATCCTCTAGCAGCTTCCCTTCAGGAGTCTCACTTGACATATACCCAAGAACATGGGTGCCTTGAGATTCAACAACGGCACGTAAAATTGCCTCCATTTGGGTCGACCCATCTTCGTTCTTTGGTTTCAGGTGCATGAAAACGTCTGCATGTACAGCCTCTTCAGCTGCCTTTTTGACAACATCCAGGAGTGATGCCTTTTTCTTGCTGCATAAGAAATGAATCTGTTTGTCTGAAAACACCGTTATTGTTTCTGGGAATTCATAACCGAGTAACCAAATGTTGAGAGCTGACGATTTCAAATAACGAAAGGCGCCAGACGGAGGTGGGGTGGCAACTGCAAAAGCAGTAGAAGATCCCCATAATTCATCTTTGTTTTCCCGCCAGCTAGAATAAAGAGATTTTAGTCGTCGGATCAGAGTAGTCGCATCAACCCCCATCACAGATTACAGTGCACTGGAACCTTCTTGACTGGAAATAAGTTACGGCGGTGATGATGGTGGTGACGGCGGTTGTGAAGGAGAGAGCTTGGTGTGTGTTTTTTTAGGTGTTTGTGTGTGTGTTTTTATATAAACTTCATACGGACGAGCATTTGGACCCTACCCGAATTCTGTCATAGAACCGGAACCGTATGGTACTTAATCGGTAACAAATCCTGATACACGGGATAGGTACAATGAACCGACCAAAGAAAGTTAAGGAATATGAGTAGTCATGTTTTTAATTAAACAATTTATCTAAACACCTATTAAGCCCGTACTATGTCAAAGACAAAAGTTCAATGGAAAACAATAATTATCTAAAGATCAAATCAAGATATCTCAACCATCCATCTATTTTAAATCTAAATGTCTAGATTAATCCTCATTTTAATATAATTAATTATTAAAGGGCACTTTTGTAAGATCACTCAAAGCTAATCCTCATTTCGGCGACATCTCAAGTAATTTCGAGCAGTTAACAGAGTCATCACCTTCATCGGTGAAATGAATCTGATTAAACTTGAAGGTGACGTCATCACCTTCAATCACCTTCATTCGATCAGTTAAATTTCACTCAAGATCTGAAGCAAACAAACCTTACCCGATACTACACTCAAGATCTTTAAGACGAGGGTCACAAGAAACCTTTCACTTGTTGTGGTTTATAAAAAAAAGAAATAATATTTAACTCATTTTCGTGAGATTTCTCAAGGTTGTGACAGGTTGTGTCTTCGGTTAAATTTGTGTGTTAAAAAGAGAAGTTTTGAAGACAGTGGTTGCATTTGGTAAGGTGGCGTATAGTTTGTGTGTGTTGGGTTAGGTTTGTGTGAGTTTTACTCCGTATATACTAGGTATAAGCAGGGTTCTAAAAGGCGTGAGACGTGGTCTCGGCATTACGAAACAAGCCAAGGCGTCTGCTTAAAGCGTGATGCGTGATGAGGCGCGAAAAGGCGCGCCTTCGCGCGAGGTATGGCGCCTTATTTTGAAGCTTTTAAAGGATTTACTAGTATTTGGGCTAAAATTACCGAATTACTGATATAAGGGATTTGGGCTTGGGAATGGTAACTTTATAAATCAAATTCAAGTTTTTAACTTATTTCTATGGTTCTACCACTCATATAACGAGTGAAGAAGGTTTTGACGACTATTCTGATGAAGAATGTTTTATTTGAAGAAATGACGAAAAATACAAGGGATTTGGGTCGGGTCAACTCGGGTCAAGCCTCCTAAAAATATACCCGAACCCGACCCTGTTTAGAACTCGGGTCAACTCGGGTTCGGGTCAACTCGGGTCGGGTCAACTCGGGTTTGGGGTCAACCCGAGTTTTTTGCATTGTAAAATGTTAGTTTTGTCGGGTCAACTCGGGTTCGGGTCGGGTCAAGGCTAAAAAAACATACCCGAACCCGACCTTGTTTAGAAGTCGGGTCAATTCGGGTTGACCCGATTGACCCGAATATGATTTTTGACCCGAGTTGACCCGAACCCGGTCGGGTTCGGGTCGGGTTTTATGACACCCCTAATTAGAATACATAATAAGTCAATAACCCAAAACTCATATATTAGAAACCCACCGCTCCTTCGCCATCACCATCACCCATATCGGCTGCTACCCACCATGTAGGTCCGCCGCCGGCACCGCCACCACCACCATCATCCTCATTATTTATCATCTTCCCCATTACAACCACCCATTAACAATAATTAAAACCTCATAAAAACAAAAATCCTCAAACTCATTTCAAATTCTCAACCTAAAAACTCTTTGATAAATCAAAAACAAAAACCACCAAATAAAAATAGGTATCCATTTTCACAGGCCCACCCGAACCTTAAAACTTAACCATGACTTAATTCAGATTGCAACAAATTCAAACCACGATGGAAACCATTCCCGAATCAATATTCCTTTTTTCTTCTCTCTCTTCCATTTCTGCTTCTCTCTCTAGAAACAATCCCACACTTACGACTTGTTTTATCCTCACTTATTTAAACAACTTTCATGGATATCATAAAAAAATTATTCCATCTATAGTTTATATGCATATAAATCCATTTGAATCAATGGAAACAACAAAAATCCCTCATCATCTTCATCTCAATTAATGTTTGACTACATCATCTTCTACGAACATAAACCCATCATTTTCCACAAAATAAACACGCATTTAATCCACAAACACAAACCTACGATCTCTATCCTCATTCAAAATCATGTACCCCAATACCATCATATCAAACCCATCAATTATTAATTTCATTTTATTGACTTTTCACTCACCATTGTCTACAGTCACCGACGTCGACCCTCTGCCAACCGCCACTGTAGACAGTCACCACCACCATCTCTCTCAGCCACCACCGTCGACCCACACCACAGCCGTCGACCCTCACGACCATCTCATACAAACTAGTTACTGTAAAATTTTAAAGGCATTTTTTCTAAACCGGAAATAAAAGATACCAAGATCCACCCATTATAGGTAATAAAAAAGAAAAAGATTTGAAAGTTCTGTGATAAAAAAAAAAGTATGTTATTAGTTTTATTTATGAAGATTTGAAGGTTCTGTGATTTAAAAAAAAAAAAAAAAAAAAAGTATATGAATATAAATCAAGAGGATTTGAAGGTTTTAAAAAAGAAAGAAGTGTATTTGGATCGATGGTTGACGGTGATTTATGAATATGAAGATAAATTACAAAAGAAGCAGAAATAAGAAGGTATATAATATTGGTGGTGGGGGATGATGATTTAAAAATAAAAGATAGTAATAAATAAATAAAGAAGATGGAGTCAAAAGGAAGAGGTGCAAAGGACCAAAACACCCTCATGTGGGTGTCACGTGTTACCACATAACGAAAGTTAGTTAACGTCATTAGAGTGAGGGACAAACGGCGCATAACGTTTGCCACTTAAGGTTGAACGGTGCAATTTTTTTTGTCAAAGGATTAACGGCTACAGTCAACGCAAACCATAAGGACAAAACTGTGTAATTTACTCTATTAACAATAATTAAACACTAGCATTAGAGTTTCTACAAAATCCAACCATCATCAAACTGCTTAGTACCATTCTCTTGGTGGATTGCGTGGTCGAGAGTCCAAGCACCAGCACTGATAATCCGAAACTGAAATTTCAAAAAGCTGATCTGGGGACATGTCCTCAAGTTGCTTTGATGTTCTATCATCAAAAGCGACACTTAAGTTCGTGTTAATGCCGCATTGCATTGTCGATTTTTCATCTTGATGTTCTTGAGAGCGCATACGCTTGTATAGCCTCATTACAGACACACAATCTTGATACGTGTCATTAATCCCTGGCCTGATATCGTACCTGAAAACACAAACTTTGCTTTGAGGTGTGTTTGGAAACGAGGTTTTATCACATAACTTTATTATCTAACCACAATATCGTGTAAATGGATATCGTCATTGTGAAGAAACAGTAAGTAACGCAGGAAGTTTGTATCTAAGTTTTTTGCACTAAAAAGTTACCGTATTGCATATACTGATAATAACATTAGTCTTAGGTAGGTGCAATGTTGATCTAATAAGGAATCTTACCCGAGATACGTCTTAGTAAGGTACTTGAGAGTGTGACTCGCATTGGCCATATTAGTTTTCATTAGTGGACGATATAATGAGGTATCCCTGCATACACAAAAAAGTATTTGATAAACTGAAAGATGCAGAATCAAAAAGCAATATTCTTTATTTAATAAGATAAAGAAGGTTAAAATGGAGCAAAAGTATATGAATAAAAGGGCTCCGGTTTTCATCTAGCCATGACGATTAAAGGAAAAAGTGTTATTTTGATATGAATGGCTTCGGTTCAAGTTATGGTTTTATCTCTATTGGGTCAAGTGGAAAAATATAAAGATATGGTCGAAAGGCAAGTCTGGTTTAATTCATGACTTTTTATACCTAATTAAATCACGATATGAAAACTCGTAAGGAAATGCTGCAACAAAACTTATTTTTTAGTAACCCCGACTTTAAGATGAACAAGTCAAATATTCAAGATGAAATAATTAACCGACCTTAACAATTTTTCGGGATAGTTCATTAACAAACCATCCAAATAACACTCAAGGTTATGACCCACAAGCAGTTTAGCTTTTCCTCCATGTAACCGTGCTTTTGCTACTGATTCTCCATTGTATAAAATTTTAAGAATCTTTGCTTGCACTTCTGTAAGAGGCATAGCATCTCTAAGGTGCGCTTCTGTTAAACCAGTTGCTTCATATCTGAAACAAAGTCCATGTATAATTTAGCGTGTAATACAAGTTTTATTAAAAAAACTTTTGACCCACACTTTTATAAGCTTAACCCGAGAATGTTACCCATTTGATAGAATTATTAAAAAATACGCAAAATACCTATAATCAGTAACGGGTTCTTGAGGTTTCACAAAGGTGTGGAATATTATATTCTCCTCTTCATCAATGAGGCAAACTCGAGCTAACTGGTCAAGTGATCCTTCATCAGAGCCTACCAATTGGCAATCAATGGCAACTGCTTCAGGACATTTACCAACGTAGACTTCATCCTCCATTGGGTCATATTCATTGTACTGAATATCTGTTGTTCCCTGCAACAAGTTGCCAAAAAATGTACCTTAATGTATCTTTACCGCATAACACTAGTCATTGACACTTCGTATTAAAAACTATTAAATACTGTATATATAGCTACTATAAAAGTTATATAGTTAAGTAAGAAAATTTCTAATAAAATGTTTATACATCAAACTTTCTACCAGTTTGACTTTGACCCATTCTATCGGTTGGTATTTTACTAGGGAGTAATTAGCTAATGGTATTCTAATTTATTAGATCAGTTAGAGATGAAGTTATGCATCACAACGCAGATAAACTCATTTATAAGTAAATGGGTCAAAATAATTATTGCTTATCATTTAAAGACGTGCAGATGGTTAAAGGCTAGCTGATGTCAACTTACGATTGGAGCAGGGGCCGTCAAGATACAAGATTCTTGATGTTCACGAAGAGCATAGGGGTCTGGAAAAACTTTTAGACAAACTTCGCAACCCTTGAGTGAGAATATGCTTGAACATTGAGCTTTAGCTAATTTACCCGAGATATGCTCCCTTAATGATTCAAATGATTTGCAAAACTTTTCACAAACACCGCATCTAGGCTGATGCACGGAGTGATAGGATTTCTTCATGTGCTCAACAAAGTGCTCGTGTTGCTTGTACTCCTTAAAACAAGCTACACATTTGTACCTTGACGACAAAAAATTAAATATTACAGTATTCGTATAAACTCTCAAAAAGGGGCATAGAAGTATGCAAGCCATATATATTTGATTATCGAATATAGTTTTGATAAGGTGTGATATATAGTCTGAAACAGGTCAAGCCAACCCAATTTAGCCATGCATGGCTACATTTATGTTTGATTATCAAATATAGTTTTAGGAAAATCATTGATAATCAGTGACCACGGCTCATTAAAGTGAGTGTCCCCGCCCACTAGTTCCGTAGGTAAACATCTTGAGGAGAACATCATCCGTTTTGTATTAACCTATGATAACTCTTAAGCATGTTTAACATTAAGGGGTTTTTTGTTAGCTTAGTTTTGGACTTACGAGCTTATGCGGTTTTCGCTTATATATGTTTCATAACTCATAAGCCCATTTTTTCCACGTTCAACTTACTTAAAACTTAACTAAAAGAAGTAAAGATAACAAATCTATATACATAAAAACTAAAAACATATTTAGTTTATCATAACGATAAATTAATACCAAGAGGTTTAACATAGTAAAGAGTAACAAAAAAAAACCTTTGAGCAATGGCTTTAAAATTGTTTGAATCGAGCTTGTTCATTGTTTAAAAGCTTAAAACCGTTGTAAACAATGCACACGAATAAGGGTTTATTTTTTGCTAATGGTGAATAATCGACATAAATATATAAGGCTTACGGGTTTATAGAAAAATCTAGTTTAAACGGGCTTTGTTAATGGGCTCGGTTAAAAAGTGGACCACTCTTGTGTTAGATCAAAACATTACTAGTATTTATTTCAAGAAGTTGAGAGATTCATAGGATTTGATAAAGTTGCAGTTTCAGTTTTGGTTATGTACTTTTATGCAAAAAGATACCTAAGCATTTTTGGAAAGAGTCTTTAAATGATAACTTGATGAGATAACGATGCGTATTGCAGGCTGCAACTATGTATGCTTGCGTGTAGCATAAAATCGAGCCAAATCGAACCACGGTCACTCCTGCAGCGTTAAATTTGATTATGTTTTTGTGGTCAATTGGAATGTCAAGTAGTATATACTGTAGTAAAGAATTTAATGACTGTATTTTGTCTTGGTTGCACGTAACTTAGGTGATGCATGTCGGACCTTCGTTATCCCCGTAAATAAGTAATTTTCCAAAATGTTTACGAATAATAATAACTTCGTCATAAGTACATTGTTTTCTATAAAAGATATCTCATGTCACTAAGTAAATGATGACAGCATTATCAGTTTACTGGCTTTACCATGTTTCCGCATGTTCTTAAGCAAGTAATAACAATTGAATATTTGAGTTCCAGGGAGGGGCAATCTGATAGACTCCGACCCAAAAAATAGGGCAATTTGAAACACTCAGAACCCAAAAACAGGGAATAAAATTATAGCTGGTTTCATAAATTCAAACAACAATATTAAGAGTTACACACAAGTATCTAGTTAGAACGCGAAAAAAATACATTGAACCATGAAATGTGATTATTAACCACCTCGAGCTTCTCTTCTTGTGGCGTCATGAAGCAGCTCGATATCTACTCCATCTGGTGGCAACTGAACGTACCTCACTACTGATCCTCTGATGAAACAGTTCCTCACTGAAAGCTGTCATATCATGAAATTTTATATTAGTATATATCAAAGACCCGTAGCAATAGGAGCTGATAGAGGCAAACAGACGCACAGTCACATACAAACATGTACTAACAGATTCATGAGCATTGTTACCACTGTAATCACGTGTAAAACAAAGCTTTATCATTTACATAAAGGCAGTAACGTCACAACAATGAGTGATATAGAATATGCAGAATGACTGTTAGGAAAATGGAATTAAAAGACGCTAACATAACTGAAGAATGTTAATATGTATCATAATTTCGATATGGCTAAGTTTTTAAGGGTACTCGTGTTACTTGACACCTCACACTGCTTTGATACCTTTTGTGACAGTTTCTGACTTTCTGGTAAGAACCTCACCTAGTAACCCACAAATCAGCTGGAATCATAATAAAAAAAAGTAATCAGCAGCAAACATGGTCTGTCTTGACTCTTGCCTTACAAAAACTCACGGTTCACACTGACAACTACGTAACTAACGTGAACAGGTTGTCACATCATTGTTCACCCTGAACCAGGACTAACTAGTTAGTGCTTAGTGGATAACATTCAGACTTATGGCCCTAAGCAAAGTGAACACATAAAGCTTGGCAAGTTTCAGTGGGTTAGTGTTAACTTGTGGAGTCTAATCGTCAGTTCGTCACTTAACATTTGTGAGGTCGCGATGCTTTCCACCAGAGTAAAATTTTGTCAAAATTAATCTTAAACCCTAGATTTTAATCTTTCACAAACATCTAATTCTACTATTACATGTTGCTTCCAAATACATCTCTCTGGCAGTATATAACACAATTATCCCGGTTAAATATGTTAATAAAGTATTGCCTTATTTCCAATAAAAGATCTACAACTTGAATTTTTATATTATATATAGCCTACTAGTACTTTAACCGTTAAACGCATATATAGATATAACCACACTCTTGACTAGAGCTGCAAACGAGCTGAGTGCACATATGCAGATATGCTAAACAAGAAATTATCAATAGCAGCGAAAGCTTTGATGTTGCAGTTTCGAGTTTAGCAACAACAACAACAACAATACCCAATCCCGTATGCACGAGGTATAGGGGAGGTGGAGCGTAGACAGATCATACCCCTACTTTAGGGTAAACCTGAAAGTAGGGAGACTGCTTCCAAGAAGACCTCCGGCAACATCTACATTCAAAACGAAACAAAAAATATACTTTTACAATCATACCGGCTGAAAACAACAAACAAAATACATTGCTACTGTATCAATGAATTTGAGCTCCCACTTCATATTTGGGTTTAGATCACTTCGCTAGATAAACATCTTGGGATGGTAAAGGAAGGGCCACAAAAATATCTCTTAAATTACGTACGTCAGACAAAAAGTACCAGGATTTTCTAGAGTAGCATGAACATAGATCTCTCTTCGTTTACTTATTTTCTTATCATAGTTTTGGTAATTTTCAAGGGATCTCTTAAGCAAAGGATATTAAATTTTAAGAGTTACCTTGTTGTAAGCAATTAACATAAACAAAAAAGGGCATTTGGTCTAGTGGTATGATTCTCGCTTTGGGTGCGAGAGGTCCCGAGTTCGATTCTCGGAATGCCCCATTTTTCATTGATAAAAAATCAATAATTTTTTATATTTTTTTAAGTGCCACTATCTTGTTTAATTTGATATTCTAGCAAGTCAACTCCAGACTTTGGAAACAGATCTACTACTAAAGTGATATTAAATACCCGAACCATGTGCTTGCAGATCTAGAGATTATGCCGGTAAATTCAACTAACGGGTGCTTCTATTAATGAGTAGAAATCATAAGACAGCACAGCTCCATTACCGGAATAAACAAAAGTAGCTTCTAACCAAGATGATACGGCTGCATTACCAGAGATTATATTACCAAACCTACAGATCAGATCAAGAACAGATAATAGTATGATTGTTGCTGAAAATGCCCTTCACATCACAAGTTACATGTCTCACTATTTTCTTACAAGTGTTTTCAGAAGTTTCAAGTTAAATCTTAAAACTAAATAGGGACATACATTTTAAAGTCAGGGAGAGCTAAGGTGATTTACTTCCAGGAATCTTTTATCTCAACCAAAGTGTAATTTACAGCATTCTATGCTACACCCATATACTGATATTCCCAAAGGTTATTCAAGCATTTAAAGACTTTTGGGCATATGGGAGAGATGCTAGGCATTTCGGTCATGGAAATGAACCAAGTAGTTCAATCTTTTCAAAATAATATATCACATCTAACCATGGTGCTGGGCATTCATGTCAAAATCAGTAGAAGTGTCTGCACAGGGTATGCAATATTTCAGTATGATAAATTAGATATGAATGTATATGAGCTTTAATCATAAAAACCAGCACGTGAAGTTGATCGTTGCCAAGATTCTTAGTATGATAAGTGCTGAGAATGTGATATATCAGATCACAAATTACACACTATCATTAAATCTACTAAGCACACGTGTACATATACATTGATGCATAAACATGTGGTCAGTGTAATAATTCTCTGTATGTGTTGCCTCATCACTATCTTCTCTTAAGTACTCTCAATTGTTTCAAATTTTCATAACCAAAAGAAGAGAAGTATTAACTATGTGTCCTTATCACACACAGATACAACTTCCTGTTGTTAAAGCTTGGGAGACCTATATATCTTATCAGTTGACGTGTTTTTAGTGCTTTCTATTCTAGCTATGCATACCTGATCTTCCTAAATTGTTCAAATTAAGCAATTAAAGACTTTGGCTTTTGGAAGAGGTGATAGGCTGCCATTTGATGTGATCACGTTTGTACATCCAAAAAATTCAGTTTGGGTCATGAAATTGAACCAAGTAGACAAGTAGTTCAGTCCTTTCACTATTACGTATCATATTTAAGCATGGCGCTGGGAACTCGTGTCAATATAAGTAGATAAGTATAAGTATCTACACAGGTCACAGGGTATGCGATATTGTGTTTATTTAAGCTTATATATGGGCTTATGAGCTAATTTGACTCGGCTTATACTTCATAAGCTCATTTAAGCACATGAATAACCTTAAAGAAAGACTTTGCAAAGATCACATAATCAAATTCAGACAGGAGGCACTAAACACTTTTTTGTTCACACGTAGTAGCCTCAAACTCCAGTGAGTTGAAAGCAGTGATATCACACTAGAAGAATAAACATAAAAATGGAACAGTAGGCAGAAGCAAATTGAATTCCCTGAATTCCACGGTTTTAAACCATTGGGCACTTTATGAAGTTAACAACTGAAGCTGTCAAGTCATGATTTAACCAGAATGATAGGAAATAAAAAGAGACATATGAAGCAAGTGGGCATTTGGTCTAGTGGTATGATTCTCGCTTTGGGTGCGAGAGGTCCCGAGTTCGATTCTCGGAATGCCCCTTTTTGCCTAAAAAATTAATAACTGTATGTATTTTTTAATATGCCGCCATTTCTTTAATCGGATATTCTACCAAGTCAACTCCAGACTTTGGAAACAGATCTACTACCTAAAGCGATGGTATAATATGCCCCAAGCATGTGATGCAGAGCAAAAAATATCATGTCAATAAATTCAACTAATGGGTGCTTCTACTAATATGCAGAATTTTTATAAGACGACACAGCTTAATTACCAGAATAACCAAGATGGTGAAAAGATGAAACCCGCATGGCTGCATTACCACAATAACTGATCAACAACAGAAGATAGTATGATTATCGCTAAGAATGCGCTATTTTCAGATAACAAGTTACACACGGTCATTGAAACTACGATACATATCATTACGTATACATACATACATAAACATGTGGTCAATATAGTAATTCTCTATATGTGTTGCTTTTCAGACTATCTTCTCTTAAGTGTTTTCAAAAGTTTCAAATTCAATCTCAAAACTAATACAAGACATAAATAGCATTTATCCTTACTACAGACATAAGGAAATTTCCTGTGTTTATGTTAGGGAGACCTAAGGTGATTCACTTCCAAAAATCATTCATCTCAACCAAAGTGTTTTTTTTTCCTTAAGCATTGTGTTCTATACTCCTATGCTACCCATATCCTGATGTTCCCAAGGTTGTTCAAAGTAGCATTCAAAGACATTTGGCTTATGGGAAAGGCGATAGGTCTACATTTCACTTAATCACATATGTACAACCGAAAGAGTGTCTGGGTCATGGAAATGAACCAAGTAGACAAGCAGTTCACTCTGTTCAAAATAATATATCATATTCAACCATGGTACTCGGCAGAGGGCACTCACGTCATTATAAGTAAAGATATCTGAACAGGTTGTGCAATATTTCACTATAAAGGATGAAACAGCCAAAAAGGTATATTGTATGTCTAAGAGCTTTGCCAATATCATAAGCAAACATTACACAGCAGACACTAAACACCTTTTTTTTTCACACTTGGTAGCCTCAATCTGCGGTAAGTTAAAAGCAGTGATATTGCACCAGAAGAATAAACATAAAACTGGAATAGCTATAGGCAGAAGCACATTGAAATGCCTAATGTAACAGGCTTTAAACAGTTGTGCACTTCATGAAGATACCAATGAAGTTGTATTTGTATATTCGTGTTTCAACCATGGTGATAAGAAAAACAAATAGAGACAAGTAACAAGTGGGCATTTGGTCTAGTGGTATGATTCTCGCTTTGGGTGCGAGAGGTCCCGAGTTCGATTCTCGGAATGCCCCATTTTTTAAAAATAATCAATCATTTTACAAAAACTTTTTAGGGTCCACTATTTTGTTCAACTAGTATTCTACTATTAATATAAAATAAAGTCAACTCAAGGATTCTAGAAACCACCTACTTATTTTTTAGTAATATTATATGACACAAACATGTGCTTATAGATCCGGGGGAAAAAAAAAGTCTGCATGTAAACTCAGTTCTCATGGGTACTTTTACTAATGTGCAGAAACCGTGAGAATTTGAAATTCATGAAAAGCGTATGTAACTTCATTACCAGATTTAGGAAATTTAGATTCACAAGCCCTTATCAAGATTTTGTGAGAAGATGGCAACTACATTACCAGAATAAGCAGAATCATAAACCAACACACCATGGTAATTCAGTTACCAAACTTTTATGTGATCATAATGAATGTGTGATATAGTATATTGTGTTGCGTACGAGAGATCACAAACGAAGACTACATAAACTGATTTGTTTAGGTGTGCCCATATAAAATAATTACTTTTGTCTGTATTAAAATCCAATGCTGTCAAAAAAGTTGAAAAGGTTTGGGATGTAAAATTTGATCTGTTAAGTGGTGTTTGGATGATGAATGTCTGCTGTGAATAGAGTGTTTGGCATTGGCAGAATGGAAGGTAATATGGCAGTTTGATATTGGTCAGATCAGATGGCTTATTGAAGTTTCCTGGTCTGTAGGTATATATTTCTTATTTGGAACTATTTTTTGGGATTCAGTTTCATCGTGGCAAATAGGATTCAGTCGTGAAAAATGAGACTACCCTGATTTGTCAAATGAAATTGGATCTATGATGGGCATAGCTCTATGTGATCTCAATCCTTAGGATGATGCCATTCTGTGATAGGATTCTAAGATCAAGAGTGAGGATGTAGCTGCATTTGGTCCTTAGAATAATCTTGCAGATTGGAAATGTAGTTCTGGGAATTGGGATATCCATAGAGCTATATGTGGTCATATTGGTAAATGCCTCTCTTTGTAAAGACAGTTAATGCTAATGTAGAGGTTGACTGTTCTTTATTAAGATAGGAAATGTAGCCACTGTTTGGGATGAAATAACACCAGGTCACCAGGTGATACTGTCTTTTGGTGATGCCTATTTGTGATAGGACTTTGGAGTTAATTGTGAGGCTGTAGCTGCAGTTGACTCTAAGGTAATCTTACATAAGGAAATGTAGCCAAATGTACTGGTATATCCTTAGTGTTTGGTGACTTGGGTGAATTTAAGTGATATGAGTATAGTTTGTATGTTCTGTATGTCACTAGAATTGGAATGTTAGTATGGCAGATTGTAATTTGTTTCAGCTTGCTCTAAAAGGAGTGTCTGGGTCTCTGGGATATGTCCATCTCTCCTTTAGATGCTTGTTTTTTTTTTTGGTGCAAAAGGTGAACATATATTAAAAGGAGTGTCTGGAGTGTCTGGGATATGCCCATCTCTCCTTTAGATGCTTGTTTTGTACATATTGTTTGGAAGTAATATATATTCACGGGTTCACCAAAAAAAAAAAACATGATTAGCTCCAACATATATGAAAAACCATTTTAATAACCAAACTAATCTTAAATATATATGTGCTCTTCATTTATGCTTAAATAACTGGAATACATATATAGCACACCTACATATTAAGGCTTAAAAAGCTCAATAAGAACTCAAGTCTTTATAAGCTCGAGCTCGTGGTTTAATGCTTGAGCTTGAGATCAAACTCGAAAAAAATTTCACTTAAACAAGCCAAAGTCGAGCTCGGCTCAAGGAGCAAAACCCAACCCAAACTCAGCTCATAAATCTTTGAGGATACTCTCTCGAAATCATCTGAGAACTAGCTCAAGCTTGATCCAAATTTATTCAATAACCAAACTCATTCCAAATATATAAAAGGCTAGAATGATTTTTATTCAAACAGCTCATTACAAATATATATAAATGCTTGAATGATTTATGCTCAAATAGCCTATAGGTAAGGAACCTGATGCCCTCACAAGAGGTCTAGGGTTCAAACCTCACTACGAACAAATTTGGGGGTGGCCAGAAAAAGGGGTCTGAAACGGTTATGGGGATACACGAGTTAGGCCATGTACATCTCACTCAAAAGACTCTCCCTAGGTAACCTAAACAGGGAAAACCTCATTCGTTTACATAAATCACATTAGGCTCGAGAAGCTCTAATCTCACTTCTAAAGGGGTGTTTGTTTAAGCTTATTTTTCCGCTTATGGGTTTATCTCAATTCGGATTATATTTCATAAACCCAATTTTCCCGTCTTATTTTGAAACTTGCTAAAATTATTGTGATATAATCACTATATATACAAGTCAACAAGTTTCTAAATAAATTAAGCTTATGAAGGGGTGTTGGTTGAAGCTTATTTATGGGTTTATGTGCTTATATGTTTCGGCTTATATTTCATAAGCTCAATTTTTTTGGCTTTATTTGAAACTTGTTGGCTTACAATAAATCCCAAAATAAGCCCAAAATAAAATAAAATTTGAGGCTTATGAAACCTAGACCGAAAACTCATAAGCCCATATATAAGCTTAAACAAACACCCCTAAAATATAACCCATAATCCCAAAAATAAGCATAAACAAACACCCCCTAAATCCCAATCTAAAAAACTAAGGGCGTGTTTAGTTTGTGAAAAAATATCCCATTTTTCAAGAAAATTTTTCATAGGAAAATGGAAAAACTGAAAACCATTTAGTCACACTTTTTTCCTAACAATTTACAAAAAAAAGTGAAATTCTCACTATCCAAATTTTAACTATAAAATGAAAATCCCAAACTACCCTTCTCCACTTTTTCTCTCTAACAAAAAAAGACGGGATTTCCTAGTCTGCCATTCAAGTATCTCATTCTAACCCTAAAAACCATCGGTAACATCTCCACCTTCCATTCTCGCCTTCGCCGCCCACCGTCTATACTTCTCATCTTTTTAAAAAGGAAAAATATAGGTTTTCAAAATTCTCAAACTCTTCTCTAAAGAAGAAAAACTACTCCCTCTCAAAGAATCTATAAACGGAAAAACAAAAAAATTTTCAACAACTAAACGCTACCTAAAAATTCTCCTAAAACTCTAAAAAAAAAAAAAAAAAAAAAAAAAAAAAAAAAAAAAAAAAAAAAGAGTACCATGTGGGGGTATTTATCTTGGTCAACAACTCTGGTGTTCTCAAGCTTAATATTAAGATACTGGTCAACAGAATGAAGTGTTCCTCGTATAGCTAAATCATTCTTCAGTTCAACTGTTACTTCTCTTCCTACCAAGTCCTTGAAGTATGAAAAAAATAACTGCAAACCATAATAACATTCATTATTTTAATACTAACATACTTTTACAAAAACTAGAAGATGGTTTTGTACTTACCATTTTTTAGGGTTTTTGGTTCTGTCAGTTTACTTTTGAGTGTACTGTGAAAGAGTAAAGTCAAAGTGACCGACGCTGCTCGAGTTTAATGGAGTGGTCTAAATCTCTACCCGGGTCCCTGATTATTTTTGTTTTGCTTGTTTGCTCCTTACGGTTTTAATTTTGCACGCTGTCCATCCTTATCTCAAACAGCCGGGCGTTATCTTTGCCCGTTAAACCCACCCACATGCCCCCAACACAAGGGTAACTTTGTCTTTTCTTATTTACCTCATTTTTTATAATAAAATACAAAGTATATAAATGGATGGTCACTTCATTTCACATCCCTACTAATTGTTGTTGTTTCCCTCTAAGTCTCTCAACTACTCTAATACTTTTTATCTTCCACAACTAAACCCTAATCTCATCTGGTTACATGCAATGGTGTACTCGATACCATTGTGTTCATTACGTGAATCACATAAGGATGTTGATGTTTATGATGTTTACGATGTGATACGTTTTTACTCTTTTTTTCTAAGTTTTTAAATTTTTTTACAATGTCAAGTGATCTGTAACATGTTAAGCTTGAATTTACGATGAAACCCCCTAATTTTGATCCTTTCAGTCTAAACCCTAATTTTTATCTTTTGTTCTAATCTTTGTTTCAGTCAAGGTACTCTGTTTTCATCGAAGATTAATTATGTTGGGATCTTTACGCCTGCACATGGTAGGACTTATGAAAATTGTGACTTTGTTTTTTTTACTGCGTGGATATTGACGAGTTTTCAATCCATGAGCTTAATGATATGGTTGGTAAGACAATAATGCATTGCAACTTCTTTAAACCTGATATGATTTATATGCTTTAGGCAATGATGATGATTGTAACACCCCGACCCGACAAGGCCAAGATATCACATTATGGTGTCATACAAAGCATACATACGCAAGCGGAAGTCTTTTAAATAAATAACTAGGTCTCGAACATCAAGACTAGTATCAAAAGATAAATCCCAAATGCATAGTGGGTTAACCCAAACAAAACCAAAGTAAAGAAGTAATATTCAAAGTACTGAAATAAATGAAAGTCCGAAACAATGGACAACGAAACGATAATTAAATAGGTCTTTAGGTCCTACTCTCTCTCTCATTCCCAAGCCCGTCGCCCCGCTTATTACCTGCCGCATAAGAAAAGGAAACATGCGGCTGAGCTTAAAAAGCCCAGTGAACAGATATATACATAACATAACATAACGGTAAATAAGCATAAACAACGAAGGAATAAGAATACGAAACAAAAGCATAATCATAAAAGTCATACGAATTTCAAAGATAACTAAGAATCAAGAGTGCACGAGAACTGAATAAGAAACGAAACAAGAATGAAATGAAAACAAGGAAAATGTTCATATAAGGATGTGCCATAAGAACTCCATATCATAATCCGTCAAATCATACACATAACATATCATATCATAATCAATACAAGTATACGAAGAGGGGAGACCTCTAAGTAAGTAAAAGTGTGAGAAGGAGTGTAAGGAACACACCACCTGGTCACCATAATCATACACATACATAAAACCTAGGATGCATCCATACACTCCCTAACATAAGTATGTATGTCAGTACTAGACTGATCACACATATAAGTTGGCCAATAGTGCATGCAAAACAAATCATAACATAAGGGGGAACGCCGTAGATCTATCACACCTCTACGGGAGTGTCATGCCTAGGGTGCCATCCAAGACATGGTCATGGTACCTCCACAACTAGGTAAGCTCAGACACGGATCTATCATAGCATACATAATCATAAACTAGCATGGCAAGAGAAACAAGATAGTAACTCAAATAAGCATGGCAAACATAAGCATAGCATAGCAGAGACATTTAAAATAAATGTCAGAATGGATCATAGGAATGACAACCGTACAATGAATGTCATGAATCAAATGGGGAAGCATATCAGGCATAGGATCGATATAAAATATCCCTACTAAAAAGGAAAAGAATATCTGTACCTTATCACAGCACACCAAAACCAAAGCAATGAAATGAATGGAAGTAGTGGATCACTCCCTCTTCACCCGATCTACATAATCATAAGTTTACTTATAAGTTTCATAGGCTTCATAATCATAAAAGGTTTCCTTTTAGTTTTCTTTCCATTTTAAGTAACTTTCCATATATAGCAAGTTTCCATATTTAATAACTTTCCAAAAATAGTAAGTTTTCACTTTAAGTAAGTTAACCGTTTTAAGTAACTTTCTATTTTTAGCAGGTTTCCCTAATTAGTAAGTTTCTACATTTAGAAGGTTTCCATATTAAGAAATATTCAAGGTTAACATTTAATAAGTTTAAAGTATCAAACATGACAATATTAATAGTTCAAGGTTCATCATGATGTTTATATAAGTTTAGGGTTCATAGTGTAGCTTTCATAAGTTTAGGGTTTATTATGCAAATACAACAAGTTTAGGGATTATAGTGTCATTATGGTAAGATTAGGGTATAAAATGTAAATATTATAAAGTTACATGTATTCACAAGTTAAGTCCCTTAGTTTAGAAAAATGACAATGTAAACCCTTTAGTTTAAATATTACACAAGTAACCCTTTTAAAACCCTTTTTATACTTTTAACAGTTTATATATATGAACTGGTCACGTTTTGAAAAATTTATGAATCACATTAGATCTTCGAAATAAAATCCACAAAAATTCACACATGTACTTCAATGTCTTATGTATTTTACATAATTTTTCCAGATTTTATTAGCTAGTATAAATATATTCTAAAAATCACTTCAGCCAACTCATCTAGATTTCTGATTAGTTTTAACATATGAAAAGTTTGTATTTCAATTCCCCATCTAGAAAATTTATAAAAATCTACAAAAATTCCAGTAATTACTAGACATATGAAATATGACTCAGTTAAAAGGGTACCTTCTAATTAGACATGGTTTGCAAATTAAAAATAAAAAACACGGACTATTTTTCCAGACATACGAATTCAGTTTTGACACTTGAATTTGTAAAATCAAAAAGTGTATCCTCCCGACCTCTAAAAATTACAAGGCTTATATTTTCTGAAAGCTATTTTCTTAAACTTATTTTTAGACTCAAGAAACACTCATAAACATGTTAACATCATTCATATCCAATCGAATCAAATAAACCAAGTTTCCAGGACAGTAGCAATTGTGTCATTATTTTATGTGATCTTGTAAGTCTTCATTCCATGTCTTATATATTGTTACCAATCAATTTTGTATGACCATAAAACACATATTTGTCGACTCTTAGGTGATCTTAACATATTCATAGCAATTCGAATCAAAACAATATTAATATGCCGATTTCATATTAGGGTTTTCACAATCATCATTTTATGCGTACAAGTTATCATTTTATGTAGTTTTCTCTTTAAATTTTTATGTGATAAGATCGACAAGCACAACAAGAATACGAACAAAAATCAAACAAGATGATACAATTACCCTCGTAGCGTGATCAAGAGACAAGAACACCACAAGATCGAATCACCAACACTTTTTCCTCTCTTCTTTGATCAAACCGAATGAAAGAAACAAGAAAACATATGGATCGATTAGGGTTCATTCAAAATTCGAATGGATGAAATTATGTGATATTCGATTACCTTTATTGATATGAAATGAATAAGAACAAAGATTAAAGCCTCCTCTTTTTCTTCTTTATTGATGATCAAATGACAGGAATGAAAGGAGAGAAGATAGCAGCCGAAATTTTTGTTGTGAATACTTTAGGGTTTTGCAAATGTTCGGTTATGAATTGGAATATAATACCGAGTATTTTGATTTGCTTAATAAGGGAAAGAACCATGATTTAAGGAATTTATGCCAATCAAGTTTTAAATGTATTCTTATCCTTATTTTTGACCTTGGCCGAATTTTTTTGAAGTAATAGGCAACATAATGTCGCCTAGAGTAAGACTAGAATTTATGGACATTTGTTTGTGATTTTTTTTAAAAAAAAATAAAAATAAAAAAAATTATAATACAAAGTTTAATTAACTCAAATTATTAGGTAACTTAGGATTTAAATCATCTTAGGTTAAGTACAATTAAAGTTACTTATGTGGTTTCATGCATTCTTAAAATTCAAATTTAGAGGGCATTTTGGTCATTTCAAATTGTGGTAAATTTTTTTGGGTTTTACAATGATGTTATGAAATTGGCTAAGTATGTTAGGCTTGATTATAAGATGATTGAGGTTTACATAGAACATGAGTATATCAATGTGCACACTTGTGTGGATGCCACTTTTAGTACACCTAAAAGAAAAAATGTGTGATTGAGGAAATAACAGATGATGTCATACCTGAACATGTACAACCAAGTAAGAGGAAACCTAAAAAAACATGTTTCTGGTTCATGTGCTAAGAAACTAATGCTAAGCTGGAAAGAAAATGATGGAGATGTGGTTAGGAATGAAGTTGGTGAAAGCAATGTTAGGAATGAAGTTGGTGAAAATAGTCAGCCTAATACTACAACCCAATGTCATTTGTTGATTCCTTTTACAATGCTTCTGATCCATTTGTTGGTGTAGATGATTTTTATCCTTTCTATGGTTTAGACAGTAATCATTTTGGTGCTACAAGTAGCCAAGTTGAAACATGTGTTAGTAAGGGTAAAGGGGTGGCAGTAGATGATGAACATGTGGAACATGGTAATGATAGTGATGGTGTTAATGCTGAAAACATGGGGGATGCTGGTGAGGAAAGTGATGATGATAGGTTATTTGATGAGGGTAATCTAGTTAATGAAGTAGTGGTAAAATTGAATAACTTTGACAAAGTGAATGCTGCAATTAGGGGTGGCAATTTGTGACCCGTCACGAAACGCGACTTGAAATCGACATGAAAATTAACAGGTTCGGATTGAGTCTAAACAAGGTTTCGGGTCGACCCATCTAACCCATTTATTAAACAGGCCAGGTTCGGGTTGGGTATATGTCAAACGGCTCGACCCGCCAACCCATTTAAGATTTTTTTCAAAAATTAAAAATTTATTATACTTGATTATACGGGTTAAATGGGTTGACCCACGAACCCGTTTAACTTGTTTAACTCGTGTAACATGCCAAATTGTTTAGCTAAACGGGTTAAATGGGTCAGCCCAAATCCCGTTTAACATATTCAACCCGTTTAACATGCCAATGAAAGGGTACAATTCCAGTTTATAACACAACAGAAGTTGAAAGTCAAGTAGATGTTGGGCCTTCTCAAGCAGTTGGGTCCAGTCAACAAGTTAAGTGGACCAAGACTAAAATTGGGGAATCCAAGGGTATTGGTTGCAGTCCAAAGTCAAAGTCAAAAGTAGGTGGGAAACCTAATTTAAGAAGATAACAGATAATGAATGTCTTTATGTTCTACATGTTTCCAAGTTAAGAGGATTTGAGACATGGCAGGTAAAGACACATGATGCTGGTCATAAGTGTTTACAGTCAAGAAAGATCAAGGATTTTACTGCAAATTTTGTGTCTGAGGGTCTTATGAGTCAAATTGAAACAAACCCAAAAATTCTAATCAAAGCAATTCATGATCAGTTACAAAATAAATACTAGTTGGAGGCGTCTAGAATGAAAGCTTTCAGGGCAAAATACAATAGTTAGGATAGGTGTTGAAAGTAAACCGAATCATGATTGCCGAACAAGAGTTTTTAAAAGGATGTATGTGTGTTTAGGTGCAACAAAGGAAGGCTTTAGAACATGCATGAGAGAGTTCTTGGGTTTTGATAGGGCTTTTATTAAAGGTCCATTCCTTGGTCAATTGCTAATAGTTGTTGGTGTGGATCCCAATAATGGAATATATTCAATGGCTTATGGGGTTATGGAAACAGAGTCAAGGGATTCATGAACTTGGTCTCTGGAACACCTAAAATGTGATCTTAATTTTCAGTCCAACTCAAATTTCACTTTTATTAGTGATAGACAAAAGGTATGTTACAGCTTAATATTTTTGATTGTTTATTAAGTATGACAGTTTAATATTGTATGACAGTTTAATGTTTGTTTTGAAACAGGGTATCATACCAGCAATTGCAGACTTGTTTCCAGTAGCTGAGCATAGGTATTGCCTTAGGCATATACATGAAAACTTGAAGTTGAGATGGTCTGGGACAACATACAAACATGTACTGTGGAAGTGTGCAGCAACTTTGACAATCCCACACTTCCAAAAAGCTATGGAACAATTGAAGGCCTTCAACAATGACTGTTATGACTAGTTAGCTAAGATAGACCCAAAGCAATGGTACCATAAATGTTTGACTTTAGAAAGTCAAACAATGGAAATGGTCATTTTAGTGCCTTTTTAGTCAAACAATGGAAAGTTAAAAATGTTAAAATGGTTTCTGAGTCTTTTTTGTCTTGCATACTATGGAAATGGTATCTGTTAACCGATACTCATTCACTCACCAACTATATAATTGACTATAAAAGTCTTTCAGCCAATTACCCATTATGCAATACTCATTCAATCAAAACAACTTGAAATGCAAACAAATAAACTAAAAAGAAACATTTTCATAGATAGAACCAACTTTTACAAAACACAAAATTAGTGTTGCCAATATATAGTTCTTTAACACAAACCTACTTAAACATTCTTAAACTACTTAGGTCAACAAATTGACCAAGACAAACACCACAACTGCAATCCAAGTGAGATACAAATATGATCTAAGCCTTGCACGATCGTCTTCAGCTTGCCTCAAATTGCTTCAAGAGTATTTCTTGCCCTCAATAACCCATGTATAATCAAAATTGAACGTGGGCACATTGGAGGATCTACCCAACCAATGAATCTTCAATTAGAATACTATTTATAACAACAAAACAAATAGTTTAGTAGTTAAACATTAGAAACCATAATTAATAATTCTTCAAATACCCGTTGAGGACAACAATAGAAACGACGGCCAATATTTTGGTTAGTCCATGATGTACGGATTACTGCTCGTCTTCCACAACCATAATAAACCATTTTTGTGAAATTTTCGTTTGGTACATAGATTTGGATTTGATATTGTGTGTGGGCTTGAAAAGTGTGAGAAGTAGTTGGATTATTTAAGACTCAATATATACTTTATTATAAAAACGAAGAAAACAATAAAAGACGAAGTTACCCTCGCATGGGGGCATGTGGGTGGTTTTAACGGGGAAAGATAACTCCCATTTGAGATAAGAATGGACAACGTGCAAACTAAAAACCATAAGGAGGAAACAAGAAAAAAAATATCAGGGACTTAGGCAGGGATTTTGCCCAAACCAGAGGGACGAATGGTGTAATTTACCCTAAACGTAAGTGAAAAAAATATGGAGTATCACTTAAAAAAATAAGGGTAAATTGATTTATTTTAGTAGAATGTTTACCTTTTTTTTTTTTTTTTTTTTTTTTTTTTTTTTTTTTTTAAAAAAAAAGACTTGGTTACTGAACATATAGATAAAGAAGGGAAAATAAAAGATAAGAAAAGGAATGTAAATGAAAGAAAGTTACTTTTTTATTTCATGTTTTCAAGTTGAAATGAAATGAAAGGAAAAAAAAATAATGTTGTGTTCTCGAGTTGAGAATAAAATAAAGTAAAATATACATAATTACATTTATGCTATTTGAGCATGTTCATTTTGTCGGAATAGTTAAATATGAGTAAGAGACGTATAAATACTGTGGGTTTATACGGGTCATTATATACTTAATAGTTTGGGAGTAGCTTTGTTCCGTTCAAATCCACCCATATTTGAACGAAAATTTTTTAGTGAAAAATGCTAGGAATTTTTTTAGCATTTTCTTTCTCTCTCATTTTTAATTCGTTCAAGAAAAACATAAGTAGTAAATTTTCAATTTCTTGTCATCTTTTTCTTTTCCTTCTACAATAAAACTTGATACGCAGTGCGGGTATATATTTTAAAAGGACCCTGGTTATGCCTTTCTTATGTTTTTGGAACTAAAAAAATAGAAGTTATTGTTATGTGACGAGGTTTTATGTTTCGGTAACAATTGAGATGGACCCTTAAATATAATTATAAATAATTTGATTTTGTAACATGGATGTATAGAAAATGCGTTAAGTTGTGATATGATAGATTGTGGGATGCTAAGATTATCGATGGGAATCCTACATTTTAATTTGGACAATAACTTATAATTGCAATTTGAATAGTGGCATAAAATATTTTATTGCACATCTCAAACAATTTGCTTATAAAAGGCAATGAAATCATTCTTCATATTCATCATATTTCGTCCAGAATTACTTTAACTGTGCTACTTATAACCATGAGGGTCTGCATAACTGGGACTGTATTTCTCTTGACCAAAAGTAAATGAAGGTATGGTGTTGGTGTATGTGTCCGGACGTCATACTTCGTCCGGACCATACTCCGGTGTCCGAACGTCACGGATCGTCTAGGGCCTCCGGATACACATATTAAGCGGACCGCCGCCATCTACAGTAAACAGTCCCGTCAAGTATCACATTCCCAGATTTCACGGGATTGTGTTCCCCACGTGATCTGACACCTTCCTGCTAGGTCAGACATAGGTCAACGCGCAGGTCCCGAGGTGAACAGGTACAGTAAATGTGGGTAGTATAAATACCCACACCTCATTTGTAAGATCCACTATGTTTTTTACACCTACAACTGTTACTCTCACTTCACTGTTCACTCCATAGTAATCCGATACTTACTCTCACGCCGGAGGTCGGTCTTGGGGTAAAATCCGAGGCGAGCCTAACGCGTGTGTCTGGTGTGTGTAGGAGCAAACAAGGTCCGAAGGAATCACTCCGAAGGACGATATAAAGAAGTGGGACCCCCCTACAAGGTTTTACCTCAACAAATTGGCGCCATCCGTGGGACCCGCTATTCAATCTACCAGAGCATTGATATGGTCGGGTCTTCTTGTCATACCTCACTTCCCGAAGAGGGAAACAACAGAACCGATAACAGACGCACCGAAAAAGCGAAGATGGTCAGCATGGTAAAATGCCAGCAGGAGAATCGAAAGCGAAAATACGGAGGATATGATGAAGAATGGATGAATGTTCCGATAGTCTTTCCTCCCGTCATGACGGGTGACCTGTCGGAAGAGCCACTCATAATCGAAGGCGATATAGAGGGATATCTGGTCCGAAGGATATACGTCGATGAGGGATCCTCCGTGAACGTGATGTACGAACACTGCTTCAATAATCTTAGCTCGGACATAAAAGAGAGACTCAGAGAGACGAGCACCTCCCTAGTAGGATTCTCCGGGGAAACAAGTAGGCCATTGGGCAAGATGGAGCTAGACATATGCTTTGGAGACCACGCTATGTTCCGAAAAACAACTATGAAGTTTTGTGTGGTACCATCTCCTTCGCCCTATAACATGATATTGGGCCGCACTGGGCTTAAGGAGCTAAGAGCAATTCCGTCGACGATTCATTCTATGATAAAATTCCCCACGCCAAGAGGAATAGCGACGTTAATTGCACGATCGGCCATGGTGCTGGAATGTAGAAGACTGGAGGAAAAGCAGATGTCTAATGTTCCAGAAGAAACAGAAATCGCCAATCCGGACACGGATGGGACGGAGACAGTCTTAGTAAACCCCGCGTATCCGGAACAACTGGTCACGATAGGAACGGGATTCTCGAGAGAATGCCGAAAGCACCTGATCGAACTGTTAAGGAAAAATAAGGACGTGTTCGCATGGCAACCTTCGGACATGACCGGAATTCCGCGTCGTCTGATCAAACACCGTCTAAATGTCAACGTGTCGGACACCCCAGTAGCTCAGAAGAAGCATAATTTATCTGCGGAAAAGAATCAGGTAATTCTAAAGGAGGTAGACGAATGGTTGAAAGCAGGGATTGTCAGACCGGTCCGCTATCCCACCTGGATTTCAAACCCGGTGCTGGTAAAAAAGAACGATGGAAGTTGGCGAATGTGCATTGACTTCAAAAACTTGAACTCCTCATGTCCGAAAGACTATTTTCCACTTCCGGAGATCGATTGGAAAATTGAATCGGTAGTGGGATTCAAGTATAAATGTTTTCTTGATGCATACAAAGGCTACCATCAAGTCCAGATGGACGAAGAAGATGAAGAAAAGACAGCGTTCTACACAGAGCAGGGGACGTATTGTTATGTCAAAATGCCATTCGGACTGAAAAACGCTGGAGCTACATACCAGCGTCTGGTTGATTCGGCGTTCCGGAACCAAATCGGAAGGAATTTGGAAGCCTACGTTGACGACATGGTAATCAAGAGCAAAGGGGAAAAAGAAATGTTGGCCGACATTGCCGAAACCTTCTACAACTTGCGAAAGATCAACATGAAACTGAATCCGAAGAAATGTTCCTTTGGCGTTGAGGAAGGAAAATTTTTAGGCTACGTAGTAACGTCTGAAGGCATTCGGGCAAACCCGAGCAAAACAAAAGTGATTGCACAAATGAAATCCCCGTCAACTTTAAAAGAAATGCAATCCTTGAGCGGCAAGTTGGCAGCTCTAAATCGGTTTCTGGAAAAGTCAGCGGAAAGATCCCTTCCATTCTTTGAAACCTTGAAAAATATAACTAAGGAAAACAAGGATGAATACAAGTGGACCGGAGAGGCTGAGGAGGCATTTCAAATGCTCAAAAAACTCATACTAGACCTCCCGTCTCTATCAACGCCTAAGCCAAAAGAAGTTCTATATGTGTACCTCTCGGCAGCAACAGAAGCAATCAGCGCAGTCCTGCTGACCGAAAGGGACGGGAAACAATCACCGGTTCATTACGTGAGCCGAACCCTACATGAAGCCGAGAGAAATTACTCTTCAGTCGAAAAGTTGGCATTGTCACTGCTACACATGTCAAGAAGGTTAAGAAGGTATTTCGAAGCTCACCCTATCCGAGTCATAACAGATCATCCGATAAAACAAATTCTGAACAAACCGGAAGCATCCGGAAGGTTAGTCAAATTTTCTGTAGAGTTAGGAGTCTACGACATCACATACGTACCGAGAAATGCAATCAAAGGGTAAGTCCTCGCGGATTTCATATCAGAAATCCCTGTTGGCATGAAAGAATCACACCCAAAAGAATGGGGAAAGGAAGTACATGACATCTCCAGTCCAGAAGAATGGATACTGTACACAGACGGTGCATCAAACAGCAAGGGTTCCGGAGCCGGTCTCGTACTGATCGGACCATGCCAGACCGAACACACTTATGCCCTCCGTTTAAATTTTAAAAGCACCAACAATGAAGCCGAGTACGAAGCACTTCTCGCCGGTCTACGTCTCGCCAAAAAGATGATGGTAGAATCCCTGGAGGTCCGAGTAGACTCTAAGCTCGTGGCCAGTCAGATTAACGGAGACTTCGTAGCAGCCAACGAAAGTATGATACAATACTTGGCGAAGGCGAAGGAATACATTGGCGGTTTCAAAAAGTTCAAAATCTGCAATATACCGAGAACACAAAATCAAAAGGCAGACGTTTTGAGCAAGCTAGCTTCGGTAGCCTTTAATCATCTGACTAAGGAAATTCTGGTCGAAGTATTGGAAAAGCCATCGACCGAAGAAAAACAAGTTGGAGCGATTGTAGAAGAAGAGGAGGATAACTGGATGACACCAATCGTCCGCTGCCTAAAAGAAGGTATATGGCCGGAGGATCCTAACGAAGCAAGGGTACTACGGATGAAGATCCCTCAATATGTGATGGAAGGAGATGTTTTGTTTAAAAAATCATACCTTAACCCGATGCTACGATGCGTTGGTCCCTTACAAGCAAACTACGTCATACGAGAGGTGCATGAAGGGGCATGCGGAATGCACCCAGGGCCAAGATCGGTAGTGGCCAAGTTAATAAGGCAAGGTTATTATTGGCCAACTATGCACAGGGATGCTAGAGAAGAGATCGACAAATGCGACTCTTGTCAAATTCATGCTCCGGTTCCGAAGCTACCAAAAACAATTATGACATCGATCATGGCACCGTGGCCCTTCTACCAATGGGGAATGGACGTATTAGGTCCCCTACAGGAGGCCCCGGGGAAGGTAAAATATGTTATTGTGGCCGTAGATTACTTCACCAAATGGATAGAGGCGAAACCTCTCGCTAAAACCACCGGCAAGGAAGTAAAGAAGTTCGTATGGGAAAACATAGTTTGCAGGTTCGGACTTCCGGGTATCATAGTCACAGATAACGGAACGAATTTCATCAATGACCTATTCAAAAGTTGGTGTCAGAAACTAAAAATCAAACAGATAAACACAGCGGTAGCCCACGCTCAAGCCAACGGTTTGGTCGAAAGAGCGAACAAGAGCCTCATGCATGGTATCAAAACCCGGTTAGGGAGAGAAAGAGCCGGATGGGTAGACGAATTACCGAACGTACTTTGGGCCTTCCGAACTTCCCTGAAAACGAGCAATGGGGAAACACCTTTTAGTCTGACGTACGGTAGTGAAGCGGTCATTCCGGCAGAAATAGGAATGCCCACACACCGCACCATGCTCTATAACCCAGAGGACAACGAGGAACAACAACGATTAAACCTCGATTTGTTACAAGAACGACGAGAAATGGCAGCTATCCGGGAAGCCAAATATAAAACTAAAATCGAGCAATATTACAACCAAAGAGTTAGGCCGATGTCCTTCAAAGTTGGAGATTTTGTTTACCGAAGAAACGAAGCTAGTAGGGTCGAAAACCAAGGAAAATTGGGGCCTAACTGGGAGGGTCCATACCGAGTGGTCGAAGCCTACGGTAACGGCTCGTACAAGCTCCGAACGATGGAAGACCGAGAGGTACCTCGCACTTGGAATGCCATGAACTTACGCAACTGTTTCTTGTAAAGTAAACAAAAACAAAACAGTGCGCCGAACCTTATTAGTATTTATACCTCTACGGTTGCTCTCCTATATACCATTGCGTTATGCTTCGGTGACATGACATAAATTAAACGGATCGTGAAAAACACTCCGTCCATAAATTAAACGGATCGTGAAAAACACTCCCTCCCTCGTGAGCGGATCGTGAAAAACACTCCGTCCATAAATTAAACGGATCGTGAAAAACACTCCCTCCCTCGTGAGCGGATTGTGAAAAACACTCCGTCCATAAATTAAACGGATCGTGAAAAACACTCCCTCCCTCGTGAGCGGATCGTGAAAAACACTCCGTCCATAAATTAAACGGATCGTGAAAAAACACTCCCTCCCTCGTGAGCGGATCGTGAAAAACACTCCGTCCATAAATTAAACGGATCGTGAAAAACACTCCCTCCCTCGTGAGCGGATTGTGAAAAACACTCCGTCCATAAATTAAACGGATCGTGAAAAACACTCCCTCCCTCGTGAGCGGATCGTGAAAAACACTCCGTCCATAAATTAAACGGATCGTGAAAAACACTCCCTCCTTCGTGAGCGGATCGTGAAAAACACTCCGTCCATAAATTAAACGGATCGCGAAAAACGCTCCGTCCATACACTTAAACGGATTTTTAAAACACTCCGTCCATAAATTCAACGGATTGTCTAAACTCTCCGTTCATAACATTAAACGGATCGTGAAAAACATTCCCTACCTCATGTTCGAACTGCGACATCACTCCGTCCATGAAAAGAACAAGAAAAATATATACATATATATATAGGTATGAAAATGCTCCTTCTCTATGGTCCGGAAGGTTATATCGGTACCAAAAGATCATAAACATCAAGTTACATTCAGGCAAAAGAAACAACGAATGTACAATTATATTCATCCATATGAGGATGCAAAAAAGTGACGACAATCACAAATTACCAGATACATGTAGCTAAGTTAAAGTTATTTTTCTGATTACATTCATCCAAAAAGTAAAATAAAAGGAGATCAAGGAGCTTTATCAGCAGTCTCCTTCACACCGGACGAGGATCCGGCTTGCTAAGAAACCCCAGTGGTATTCGGCCCGGGAGGAGGAAGATCAGGAAAGAGGTTCATGAGATCGCCTAAGGGAAGTCGAGCAGAGTCAGCGAGCTTCCGGATGTATGGATACTGGGCCTCAAACAACTTGTTATACTCTGCTTTCCATATCTGCGGAGCATTCACGTTAAGTTTTTTGAACCTAGGCAAAAACTTCTCAACATCCTCTTTGGTCCGCTCATACTTGAGGCCGTCCAAAAACCCAGCGGAATAGGACAAACCATAAACCCTTCCCATACTTTTCTTGTACTCATGGCTCTCGAACAGTCTTCGGCAAGCGGCCGGAATCAGCTCTTTCACAGTATTGTGACGAACGGCTTCTGACGGGCTAACCTCCTCCGCCAACTCTGCCTTCTGCTCCTCCAGCTGCTTAACCGCCAGATTCGCCTCACTCAGCTCCTTCTCTAGCTGTCTAATCCTCTCGGCCTGACCTCCAGCTGTTACCCTCCAATCATCTCGGTCCTTCTGCATATCCGATAGCTGATCATTTAACCCTTCCTCTCGGACGGAGGCGGCCTCACGCTCCTTCTCCAGCTGTTGCTCCAAAACTTTAAACTCCTCAAACAGACGATCATATTTCCCAACCATGGCATTACGCCCCTGCTCAGCGGCCTTTTGAGAGTGTTCCAACTCCCTATGCTTGGTGATCAGTTGAGTAAATCGATGCAACACCTCGGCCTGCGTCACAATCGCGTTAGCAGATTGCTCATAGCTTGAACGGATTAATCGGGGAGTACGCAGGCTCTCCAAGGCGGACTTCTCAGCAGGAGGGGCAATATGTTCCAACAGCTCCCGGCATGCCCTGTAGGAGTTAAGCCTAACATCCCCGGTCAAAGTCCAAGCCGGAATATACGGCTCTCTGCCGGAAAGCATTTCATCTGCAACGAGATTTAAAACAACTTAGCATAAAGAGAGAATTCACGAAGGAACCACGAGGAAAGAACCACATACCCATCTCAGTTGAATTATGCCCTTCGGCACCAGCTGAGGAGTGCGCGGAGCGCTCCGGATGAAATGACTGTTCTGCACAATATAAGGCGAGAACAATATAAAAAAAAGAGAGAGGAAGGAAGAAGCACAAAATACAATGATTAACATTTCTTACCACCTTGCGGCGGTTGCTGATTTTGTGGATGGACCGGTTGACTCTCTTCGGTCGAAGGCCTCTCCAAGTTTGTAGGGTTTTCCTGCTCATTCACAACATTCATGTCCGGATTCTCGACCTCATGAACCGTTCCCTGTACTACAAACTCTTGGAGAGGAGTAGCCTGTACGGTAGGAGGCTCAGACGACCCCACCTCCCCCACATCAATCACCGGCTGTTTCCTGGGTTTCTTCCTTCTCTCCGGCACTACAGAGGGTCCCTCAGCACTTTTTCCCTCTTCGGTTAGTTCAACCGCCTTTCTTTTCCTTTCTTTCTCCTCCCTAGCCGCTGCCACACCTGCATCTGGTTTCTCTACGGTCTTCTGTACAGAACTCTTCGGAGGAATCGAACTCCCCGGCACTAGCGGCGCGGTTGTTCGCTCCGGTACCACACTCCCTTCGGGTAATGGTCCCCCTTTGCTTATCTCCGTCTCAATCTCCATCGGTAATTCCAAATACTCAGCCATCGTAAGCACTGCAAAAAAAAAAAAAAAAAAAGAGGGAGAAAAGTAAGCATCGAATGAAAGACGGCAGATTGATTACATACGCTTAAGACAAAGAATATGGTATTACCCTTCTTCTCGGCATCCTTTAACAAAACCTCATGCCCAGCATACCCAGAAGCCTTAAATAAACCCGTCATATACAAAAGGCCTTCGGAAGGTATCCTAAGAGGAATCACTTTCGTGGCAACCCGCCTAGCATCACGCTCGGAACTAGTCTCCGGAAAGTCATCCGTAACCTTCGAATCCCTATGCCTCCAGGGCATAGCGTTCGGTATTGCCCTTCGATCTATCAGGAAAAAATGCTCCTTCCAATGTTTCAAACTGCTAAGCACCTCCTTAAAACACTTCTTAGCCCTACTGCCCGTCCGGCTCTCAAAAGAGAACCAATGACCCTGCTTACACAGCCTATAGAAAACCCGGAATAGCGATACGTTCGGCTGTATGTTCAGACTATAACACCGGATCTCAAACATGGTTACTCTGTTCAATCCTATGGGCACAAGTTGAGAAATATGCACTCGGAAATACCCTATGACCGCCAACAGAAATGTGGAAAAAGGAATTCTTACACCTCCGGTTCTTAACTGCTGGACGTATATACCTATCTTATCCTCCGGTAAATTGTTCATAGTCATATCATCCGGCGGAAGCATAGGTCGTAAGTCCGCAGGAATTCTAAACTCCCTAACCACCTCATCTAAGGCTCCTTGTGTCAACTTCGAGGTATGTATATGCATATCGCACTTGGGAACTATCCTATCGGACGGACCAGCCCTACTACCCAACGAACGGTTCTGTGACATGTTCAGGTCACGGGCTACAACTAAAAGGACGGCGAGAATTCTAAGGTAAAAATGATTACAAGGAAGAATGAAACGCACCTCAAAAGAACGTCCGGAGAAGGAAATCGAATTTTTTCGAAGATAAGATAAATACACGCAGTAAAAAGTAAGGAAATATAGAAGTGGTCTATGGTGAGACACATGGTACAATAAGAGTAGCTTGTGGTACAAGTTATTGAAGCAACAACCACCCACGTATTTGTGTTTTTGAAATTGAAATGGTAAATGAAAAAAAGAAGGATAATTACATGGATCGTCCTTGTGGTATGTCCAAAATTGCATCTACCGTCTCTGATAGTTTAATGTTGCACTGGCAGTCCTTAACTTTGCAAAGAATAATACCGATGATCCCCTGATTATAACTTCCGTTAACTTTTTCAATTAAACCCCTCATGTGCCATGCACATGAGGGTACGATGGGCATTTCCTTTTTTTCTTATTTAAATGAAAAGTTTTCTCACTTATTTGTTTACTCTTTATCACCCATCTGCGATTTATCTCTCAAAAGATCTAACATATTTCATTAAAAAAAAAAAAGAAGCTATTTCGAATATTAGTTAAACAACAAAGTTAAGAATTAACAACTAATTCAAGAATATACATCTATATAATGCCATATATATTCAATTTAGAAAATATATATACAATCATAAGCAATCATATTCCAAACAGATACGATCAACATTTTCTCGCAAAATCAATATGATACGGCTCCACCGCCGCTACCACCGTACGATTGTATGAGTATATCATCATCGACTACGACACCATCACAATTCTTTTTATTTCTCAAACACACAACAACATGAAGATGTTCTCATAAATCTAAAGCTTCGACTTACATTTCGCCAATATCTCGCCGGAAAAGATGAATAAATTTGGCTAGACTAAACCATTTTTAGTTAAGATCAACTTGTTTAGTTTAATTGGGTTTCCTTCTTGATTTGGGGTTTGTTCATGAAAGGATATCACTTTTGATTTGTGGGTTTAGTTCTTGAGTTGGGGTTTTATTGGGTCATACGATTGGGTGGTTGAAGTTAGAGGAAAAATGACCATTCTACCCTCATGTGCATAACATATGTGGGATTTAACGAAAAAAGTTAACGAAAGTTAACATCCGTGATCATCAATATTATCTCTTGCAAAGTTAAAGATTGTCAATGCAACGTGAAACTATCAAGGACGGTAGATGCAATCTTGAACATACCACAGGGATGATCCATGTAATTTACTCTTTCTATTAGTTGGGCCCCTTTGAACAATTTGGTAATTGACACACATACAAATTCCAAGCCCATTGTGATTTATATGGCATGTATCCTCATGCTTCTTGTCGAAGCTTCTTTTTCATATATAAATACACGTACATACGAACTCTCTCTCTCACTATATCCTTCCAAATTATTCTTCGTCCATAATGTCTGATAACAAAAGCAAGAGATCAGACGTTGGCAACGACCATGAAGAAATTACTCTGTGTAAAGACTCGTATATCAGATCCATGCTATATGAATTCAGAAAAACCCAAACCAAAACACACACAAAAACCCTAACCCTAACCCGAAGCCTTACCGGCCTCTCCACCGTTCCAACCGAGGTCCAAAAACTATACATGTCCTATGCCAAGTCACTATTTACAAAACATATTCGATCACTCAGTGATGAACATTCCATACGTTTCTGCGACCAAACTGAACTCGAAAGTTTTATTAAAGACGTATCATCAATAGGAGGTTACATGAAGAATGATGATGCATGTGACATGTCTAATGCCGAGTCAATATATACAAAACGAATTCGATCACTCATTGATGATTATTCCATCTGTTTCCAAAATCAAACTCAACTCGATAGTTGTTTTAAAGACGTTGCATCTATATTACGAAGTTATGTTAAAAAAGATATGTTCGGAGAAAGTTTTCTTCAAAAAGATACATCATGTGAAAAAGAGGGAGTGGTTATAGGTAAACTTAGTTTCGAATATAATGGAGATAGAATCGATTGCATGAAAGTTGGTATTGAAGGTAAAACAATTCCTTCAAATATATCTAGAGTCGAGATCGTCCTTCGGCGTCGTTATATACCGAATTTTATACTTTTGGTTGAAAAAGATGCTGTTTACATGAGATTAGCTAAGGATAAATATTATGATCGGTTTAATTGCATAATCGTAAAGGCAGGGAAAGGGGTATCGGGTTATGCTACTAGGTTATTTGTGAGGAAAATTTGCATGAAGCATGATCTGCCTGTGTTTGCTCTTGTGGACAGTGATTGTTCCGGTTTAAAGGTGTTGTTTGATTATGCTTTGACTACACCATGTTTAAAGTGGTTAGGGTTTAGGCCTAGTGATTTTGATAAGTACAAGATACCTGAAGAGTATAGGTGGCTGATGACTGAGGAAGATATTAAGACTACCGAGGATTTGTTGAAGGAGGATTTTGTGATGAAGAATGCTGCTTGGGTCGAAGAGTTGAATTTGATGTTAAAAATGAAGCAGAAGGTGGTACTTAAGGCATTGACAACCTTCGATTTTGACTATCTAAGCAAGCTCTATGTTCCATGGAAGTTGCAGGAGCAGGATTGGCTATAGTCATGATTAGCTACTATGCCTCATCTTTCTTATGGTAGCAAGTTTATTAGTCGATCTTGGTATAGTTTAATAATTAGTGTCGTGATCACCTAATGAAAACGATGAAGTTAATTTTACGTTATAAGACAGTATGTTTTTCTAAAGATACTTTTTCTTGGTCGGAAAAAATCTATCTTTATATTTAGGTTTGGCATGATTTATGAGAGGATTTTGTTGAGTTTGATTGAGTAATTTAGTGGATGTATTAATTTGGACCAGACCAAGTTGTTCCTCTTGACCTCTTTTTACTTTACTAAGTTTTGCTGTCGTTGGAGTTGACTGGTTGTACACTGCTTTTTCATTCTTCTCTCCTTAGATACTCGTACTCATAATGCTCTATCAGATTGACAATGTGCAGTGGTCATTTATATATTGCACGTGTATACAATATGAATACTCAATAGCTGTAATTGTGAAGTCACAAGGCAAAGGATAGTTAAGTTATACGAGTAGCACGTTAAGTATATAGTATTACAATAACTAGACGAGTCTTCAACTTTAGCTATATATGCAATGGCAATTGACTCTTTTCTTTGATTTACTATTAAGTGAGATCATTATTGTTGAGTAGGAAAGTTTCTTGTCGCTACTCACGAATTATGATAGTCTAAGTTTGCAATTACCAACCTTTTCTGGTCTTATTAGATATTTTATCGGTGGCTTGGTGTTTTCTTCAATTATGGACCATATTTGGCATAATGTAATTGTATATAATGAGGGTGTTTTAGATTGCGCATGTAACTTTTTCTAAAAGAATATACAGTACATGTTAACTGATTACTAGTTTATACGAATATGGCCTTTTCGATTGGTGATAATTACCTTTATCTGTTTCAAGCTATTTTTCAAAATTGTGAATTTGTTATTTCAATACTTATTTATTGTCTTCAATAATAATAGACAAGAATTGTGTGTTCAGTGATATATGTAAGTAACAAGAACTGTGTGATGAATGATAGATGTAAGATAGCAAATGGGGAAAGTTGCTTTCCTTGGGCTTGGAGACGCACTATTAGATCAGCTAGTAAATTGATAGTGTGGCCTTCTTGCTCTCCACAGTCGTCCATCAGACAAGGAAAACCACATGGTTACTATGTTTCTTTTATGAGGAAACATGTTGAGACGGTCTCTTTAATGTTGGTGGGATGTCCTACCAGATGGAACAAAATGATTCCCATCAAGAAAAACATAAAACTCATGGCGGCTGACAAATGATAGTCTCCCTACTTGGCTCAAACAGTGCCCACAAGGTATTTATCTTCACACGTTAGTATTAGGGTGTCGATAATCAAAAGATTGCTTGGATAATTCTTGAATCATGTATAGTCCATTTTCCAAAAACAATATTTTGACCCTATTTGGTGCCTTGGGTTACACGAAATTCGTATTGGGATAAAACAAGAACACACTAAAATTCTAGGCAAAAAAAAAAACAAAACATGGAGAATTATTGTGTATGTTGTTGATATGAATATTGTATTAGGGAAATTTGCAAAAGTGTTGTTGGAAAATTTAGTGCACTTGAAGGATTAATTCATACTTGTTAATGGGTTTGGAGGTACGGAGTGTACACCCATTTAGTCACTGAATCCCTTGACTCAATTGTGGTTATGTTCAAAGTACTGCTTGTTCAAAGTACTGCTTGTCCAAGGTACTGTTAGTTTGATCAAGGTACTGATTAGCTTAGTCAAGGTACTGCTAAGTATAAATGACAATGCTGCTGATGCAGTTGATTCTGCTGATAGCATTATCTGTTCCTGCCGATAGCATTGTCATTCCTGCTGATAGCATTATCTGTTTCTGCTGATAGCTTTATTGCTACTGATGCAGAACAACTCTGCTGATAGTGTATCAATTCTGCTGATAGTGTTATTGTTCCTGCTGATGGTACAATAACTCTGCTGCTGAACTGATGGACTCTGCTGATTAGGCATCAGACTCTGCTGATTAGGCATCAGACTCTGCTGTTAGTTATAACCACCGACTCCTACATTTATGGAAACTATTATGGATAATTAATGGGCCTTTAATTATACATAATTCCATGGGCTAGGGTTTTGAGTAAACTCTATTATAAATAGAGATCATCACATGGCATGAAGGATAATATACAAAACCCTAAACACTAAATACAATCGGTTCTTGATCTGTGCCTAGAACAAGAACATCACTTGGTTTTATCCCATAGAGATATTCGTGCAACCCAGGCATAGGGTCGAATAGTTTCTATTGGAAAGTGATACCACGACTTCAAGTGAATATCCGGTACCCTTGATTGATTATCTTTACCCTGTTACTGGGAGCACTACGACACACAGAAACCAACAATCAATAGAAACTATTAAGTGATAATCAATGGCTGCTGCTATGAGACAAATAGCTGCTAACTTCTCCAAGTTGGAAAAGTTTGAAGGTGTGGATTTCAGACGATGGCAGAAGAAGATGAAGTTCTTGTTGACTAGCATGAACGTGGCTGATGTTCTGACCACCACTATTCCTGCTGATTATGGGGATGATGCTACGATGGAACAGATGAGGGCCAGAAGCAAGTGGGAGAACGATGACTATGTCTGCAGAGGTTTAATCCTCAATGGTATGTCTGATACTTTATTTGATATTTATCAGAATGTGGAATCTTCTCAAGAACTATGGGATTCTCTGGAAGCCAAATACATGGCTGAGGATGCATCAAGTAAGAAGTTTCTTGTAAGTAATTTTAACAATTACAAAATGGTCGATTCTAGACCAGTCATGGACCAATACAATGAACTTCTTAGTATACTTGGTCGTTTTACTCAACACAAGATGAACATGGATGAGGCTATTCAAGTCTCTTGTATCATCGATAAGCTACCTCCTTCTTGGAAAGATTTCAAGCACATGCTTAAGCATAAGAAGGAGGAGTTAACTCTTACTGAGTTGGGCAGTCATTTGCGCATTGAGGAATCACTCAAGGTGCATGAAAGTGACAAGCCAAAGAGCAGCACTGCTGCTGGTCCATCAGTTGTCAATGTGGTGGAGCATAACAACTCCTCCAGGAACAATGACAACAAGGGCAAGCGTAAACATCAGGATAATACCAAACCTGATCCTAACAAGAAGTCAAAGGCTACTTGTTGGAAGTGTGGTAAAACTGGACACTTCAGGAAGGATTGCAAAGGTGGTAAAATTGGCAATAAAGCCAATGGTTCAGGCACAAGTGGATCTGGGAATGGTAACTCCAATTCCCTGAAAGGTCAGAATATATTTAATAAGTCTTTTTGGATTTATTATGTTACATATATATCTGAATTGTTCTTTGTGCAGGATGATGATGTGGCTTGGTGGGTTGACTCTGGAGCAACAGTCCATGTGTGTAAAGATAGAAGATGGTTCAAGACCTACGAGTCAATGAATGATGGTTCTATTCTTCATATGGGAAATGAGTCAACAGCCCTGGTGCATGGAAGAGGAAGTGTTGAGTTAAAGTTTAGTTCTGGAAAGATTATTACTTTGTTGAATGTTTTACATGTTCCTGATATTAGGAAAAACTTGGTTTCTAGTGGTATTTTAAATAATTGTGGTTACAAACAAGTTATTGAATCTGATAAGTTTGTTTTGTCTAAAAATGGTGTATTTATTGGATTTGGATATTTATGTAATCACATGTTTAGACTTAATATTGTTCATGATGTGATTGATTCTGTTTGTATGTTGTTATCTAAACAATATGATTCAACCCTTTGGCATGCTAGACTTGGCCATGTACACTTTAAACGTATGCAAGATATGTCTAAGGATGGGCTAATCCCAGCATTTGACATGGACACTAAAAAGTGTAAAACTTGTATGATGAACAAGATAACTAAGAAACCATTTAAAGATGTAAAACGTGAATCTGTGATATTGGAATTAATACATAGTGATTTATGTGATTTGCATGCTACTCCCTCTTTGGGGAATAAGAAATACTTTGTTACTTTTATTGATGATGCTTCTAGGTATTGTTATGTTTATCTTTTGCATACTAAGGATGAAGCATTAGATAAATTTAAAGTATTTAAGTCTGAAGTTGAATTACAACAAGAGTCACTAATCAAAAGATTAAGGACTGATAGGGGAGGTGAGTACATGGATACTCAGTATTTCCAGTCTGTTGGTATAATCCATGAAACGACTGCCCCTTATACTCCTCAGCAAAATGGAATTTCTGAAAGGAAAAAACCGAGTGCTAAAGGAGATGGTTAATTCCATGTTGTCCTACTCTGGACTGAGTCAAGGGTTCTGGGGTGAAGCTATGTTAACAGCTTGCTATTTGCTAAATAGGGTTCCTAACAAAAGGAACAAGACTACCCCTTATGAACTCTGGACTAAAAGGAAACCCAACTTGAATTATCTCAAGGTTTGGGGTTGTAGGGCAGTTGTAAGACTCCCTGATCCAAAGCATAAAACTCTGGGTGAAAGAGGCATTGAGTGCATCTTTGTTGGATATGCTGAGCATTCCAAGGCATATAGGTTCTATGTCATTGAACCTAATGAAGCTGTTTCAATTAACACTATAATTGAATCAAGGGATGCAAATTTTGATGAGAATAGATTCTCTTCAGTCCCTAGACCAAGTCAGAGGATTCCTAATGGAACCAATGATGTTGGTGTATCAGAAGCCTCTGATGAGGTCCCTGATGAGGTTGTGGAACAACAACCTGAACCTGAGCTCAGAAGGAGCACTAGGGTGAGGACTCCAAAATCATTTGGACCTGAATTTCAATTGTACTTAATTGAAGGAACAAGGGATGAGGTCTCTGACCAATACTCCTATTGCTTTAATGTTGAGGATGATCCCAAAACATTTGATGAAGCAATGAAGTCCCAAGATGTTGCTTTCTGGAAAGAAGCAATAAATGATGAGATGGACTCCATCATGGGCAACACCACTTGGGTGTTGACTGATCTACCACCTGGTTGCAAGCCTCTAGGCTGCAAATGGATTTTCAAGAAGAAAATGAAGGTAGATGGAACTGTTGAAAAGTTCAAAGCAAGATTAGTCATTCAAGGCTTTAAACAAAAGGAAGGAATTGACTATTTTGATACTTATGCCCCTGTGGCTCGTATCAGTACCATAAGATTGCTGATTGCTTTGGCATCTATTCACAATCTGATTATACATCAGATGGATGTGAAGACAGCATTCTTGAATGGTGAATTGGATGAGGAGGTTTATATGAACCAACCTCAGGGCTTCATCATGCCTGGCAATGAAAAGAAGGTGTGCAAACTGATTAAGTCCTTATATGGACTTAAACAGGCACCTAAGCAATGGCATCAAAAGTTTGATGAAGTGGTTTTGTCTAGTGGTTATTCACTTAACCAATCTGACAAATGTGTGTATAGCAAATTTGATGAATCTGGTAAAGGAGTCATCATTTGTCTATATGTTGATGACATGTTGATCTTTGGCACTGACCAAAATCAAGTGGACCTTACAAAAGAATTTTTGTCATCAAGGTTCTCCATGAAGGATATGGGGGAGGCAGATGTTATCCTTGGTATTAGGATTAAACATAAAGGTAACAAAATTTCTATCTCTCAGTCTCATTACATTGAGAAGGTGTTGAAGAAATTTAATTACTTTGAATGTACTCCAGTGAGTACTCCTATGGATACAAGTGAGAAGTTAATGCCCAATAAAGGCAAGGCTGTATCTCAACTTGAGTATTCAAGGGTAATTGGCTGCTTGATGTATGCCATGACTTGTACTAGACCTGACATTGCTTTTGCTGTGGGTAAACTGAGCAGGTATACTAGTAATCCTAGTGCTCATCATTGGCAAGCAATTCAGAGGGTACTTAAGTATTTGAAGAAAACTATGGATTATAGTCTCTCATATACTGGTTATCCTTCTGTATTAGAAGGGTATACTGATGCAAGTTGGATCAGTAACACTGAGGACAATTCGCCTACTAGTGGCTGGGTATTCCTACTTGGTGGAGGTGCAATTTCTTGGGCATCCAAGAAGCAAACTTGCATTACCAGTTCAACCATGGAATCTGAATTTGTGGCTTTAGCTGCTGCTGGTAAAGAAGCTGAATGGTTGAGAAACTTGCTTCTTGAGATTCCATTGTGGCCTAAACCTATAGCACCTATATCTATTCGATGTGATAGTGCTGCTACATTGGCAAAGGCTTATAGCCAGATGTACAATGGGAAGTCTAGACACTTAGGTGTCAGGCATAGCATGATTCGTGAGCTTATCATGAATGGGGTGGTATCTATAGAGTTTGTAAGATCTCAACAAAACTTAGCTGATCACTTGACGAAGGGTTTGGCTAGAGACTTGGTTTTTAAGTCTGCTAAAGGGATGGGTTTAAGTCCTACTTAGTCACTGAATGTAAAGACACCCAACTCCCTCCTGAGGAAACTTTGGAGTTGAGTTCAATGTGGAAAGCTGATCATTTGGTGGACTGGAGCACTGTTTTATTTACATCCCAAGGTTGTGCTCAGAACCTGCTGGAAAGGAGGATGAAGTCTTCACTTCTTAATGGTTAATTTTCTTTGAAAAAGTGCTTTGCAGGGGCATGATTAAAAGATGAACCACCTATGTAAATGTTGAAGTTTTGCCGCTTCAGGAAGCTTTAGGACTTTTAGCTTTTACAACATTTATGAATGGATATGGACACATGGCTTGTATAGTGTCAGGAGTATTTTAGTGTTTGAAAATGTATGTGTATTTTATATTCAGGTATTCAAATGGGTTGAAGGGTTCAATTCTTAGAACACCCTGATTCTCGAATATTTGAACTTGTAAGGTACTAAGATGAGAATTCAATCTTCAAGATATTTTCATTTATGCATATATTTTGTTTTGTGTTTATTTTTCATGCAAAGGAAGTGAACTAAATTTGGGGAGGATTGTTGGAAAATTTAGTGCACTTGAAGGATTAATTCATACTTGTTAATGGGTTTGGAGGTACGGAGTGTACACCCATTTAGTCACTGAATCCCTTGACTCAATAGTGGTTATGTTCAAAGTACTGCTTGTCCAAGGTACTGTTAGTTTGATCAAGGTACTGATTAGCTTAGTCAAGGTACTGCTAAGTATAAATGACAATGCTGCTGATGCAGTTGATTCTGCTGATAGCATTATCTGTTCCTGCCGATAGCATTGTCATTCCTGCTGATAGCATTATCTGTTTCTGCTGATAGCTTTATTGCTACTGATGCAGAACAACTCTGCTGATAGTGTATCAATTCTGCTGATAGTGTTATTGTTCCTGCTGATGGTACAATAACTCTGCTGCTGAACTGATGGACTCTGCTGATTAGGCATCAGACTCTGCTGATTAGGCATCAGACTCTGCTGTTAGTTATAACCACGACTCCTACATTTATGGAAACTATTATGGATAATTAATGGGCCTTTAATTATACATAATTCCATGGGCTAGGGTTTTGAGTAAACTCTATTATAAATAGAGATCATCACATGGCATGAAGGATAATATACAAAACCCTAAATACTAAATACAATCGGTTCTTGATCTGTGCCTAGAACAAGAACATCACTTGGTTTTATCCCATAGAGATATTCGTGCAACCCAGGCATAGGGTCGAATAGTTTCTATTGGAAAGTGATACCACGACTTCAAGTGAATATCCGGTACCCTTGATTGATTATCTTTACCCTGTTACTGGGAGCACTACGACACACAGAAACCAACAAGTGTGACCCAAGATGACACTTATATCCAACTTTGACTCAACTTTATAGTCTATCGGTAAAACTAGATTTATTCATTTTTTTTTTTTTTTCCCTAATTGCTAAGATTCCCATAATCCTAACTTTTTGGGCCTGATCTACCAAGATCATGGGTTCAACTATATATTTCCACGACATGCCTCATGTTATGGGAAAGAACAAAGAAGAACTCTTTTCAATGTCCAGAGGCATGGCGAAGCTGCACAAGGTTATTTGTAGTGTTCAGTTAGATTATTTTTAGTCCATTGCAATCTAATGATTTAAAAACAATGACAAATTTGGACAAAAAGGTGCTTTTGGTCGATACTTGACTCTAACCTGTTTCGCCTCATACCCAAATTACCCATATTGACCAAAAATATAATGTCCATACTAAAGTTACCAATTGCTAGAGGTGGATAATACCACAAAATACCAATTACCCATTTTGACCCAAAAAATAATGTGTATATTAAGTTATTAACCCTTTAATCTACTAATTCAATAATTTATCTTCTTGATGTCATTGTGCTAAACATTTGTTGGTGATCCAAAAAAAAAAAAGGATGTGTATGTGGGGTGGTGGCTCTGAATATACTCTTCATGCTAAGGAAGTTGAACATCAAGTGCTTTATATTAACATGCTCACAATGGTTCTGTAAAATGTGGTCAATTGCTATATATGTGACACTTCTATTTAATTATGGTTCTTTTAATCTCATTAAGTTAGAATGATGATCATTTGTATACATTTTTTTATTCTTTGCTTAAATTCCGTCTCATGCAATTTCTATGTGTATGTACTCTTTTTTTATGCTAGGTACTCATGTTTATAAAAGTAAACTAAAAATGAAAACACCAAAAACCAAATTTTTTTATTTGATTCCAACTATATAAATGGGCTAATAACTTCGTCGTAGTGATTGATCCTATATTTCTTTGTTGTGTGTTTTCCCTCAGCAACTTCATTGCACTTTTAGAACCCATACAAATAATCTATGTGATGGAAAAGGAATAACCATAACTAAGAAAGGAATCCCAATTATGCTTCTTGAAGCAAGGAATCCTAATGTGGCTTTTATCAGCATTAAGTTATTTCATCTTTTTGTTTAAATATGTAAGAAGATGTTTGAATTGAATGGTTTCAGATATTTATACAATATCTTTTTCATTTATTAATGTTTGAATTGAATGGTTTAAAATATTTATACAATATTTTTTTTAATGCTTAATGGGTTTCATCACATGATGGCAATGGTATTTTGTGAATGATGACAAGTATATTCCAATAGAATTGTGACACAAACATTGCTTTTAGTGTTAGATAAGCATAAGGAGATACTTGGTCCAACATTAAGAATGGAATATGAAATCGAGTGATGTTGGAAGTAAAGATGAAGCTAAGAAAGGTATAAATAAAGGAATGCATTGTTTTCATTGTTAGATAAGCATAAGGAAATACATGGTCCAACATTATAAGAATGAAATATGGAATCAAGTGATGTTGGAAGCAAAGATGAATTTAACAAATATGTAAATAAAGGAATTAGCACATATACCTCTCCGGCTCTTCCCATCTAGCAAAGTTAATTTTTTATTTTCTTTGTTATTTGGTTCATTAATGCAACACCACCAATTTTGATTTTTATTGGCCGCTTATTTTGTTCGGTTTTCTCACATGACAAAGTAAGATTTTTTCTATTGGTCCAATTTGATTTTCTTCAAAAACTGCTTTTTTCCCGACAATGGTCATGGTATTATCTTTTTTTTTTAATATATAAAAACGATTATTTGCAATCTCCCAATCTTGCTTCTTTTTTTCTTCTTCTTCCTAAAATATATCAAATTATTATATAATCAATAAAAATGAAACAAATACAAAGTATGTATAAAACAACCACAATCGAAAGGGACCAGATTTTTCACAGTTTTTTTACCACTCGAACCTCTAATATACTAAAACTATAAGAAACAGATTATTAAATATACGAGAAGAGCCAAATGATGAAGCCAAATACAACTATAAAATTATCCCTTCCAAAGCATCCATACACTAAATTACCAACTCTAACTCTACAAAAGACCAATGTTCCAAAATTTGACCAGTGGGTCATAGAAGCTCCAAACCAATAAAAATTTACCAATGTGATGGAAATAAAATAACCATAACTAAGAAAGGAATCCTAATCATGCTTTATGAAGCAAGGAATCCTAACGTGACTTTTGTCAGCATTAAGTTATTTCATCTTTTAGTTTAAATACTATGTAAAAAGAAGTTTGAATTGAATGGTTTAAGATATTTATACAATATTTTTTTAATGTTTAATGAGTTTCATCATATGATGGAAATGACATTTTTTGAATGAAGACAACTATATTCCAGCAGAATTGTGACATAAACATTGCTTTCATTGTTAGATAAGCATAGGGAGATACCTGGTCCAACATTATAAGAATGGATTATGAAATCGAGTGATATTGGAAGCAAATATGAAGTTAAGAAATGTATAAATAAATGAATACATTGCTTTCATTGTTAGATAAGCATAAGGAGATACATTATCCAACATTATAAGAATGGAATGTGGAATTGAGTGATGTTGTAAGCAAAGATGAAGTTAAGAAATGTATAAATAAAGGAATCAACACTTATACCTCTCTAGCTCTTCCCATATAGCAAAGTTAATTTTGTTATTTTCTTTGTTATTTGGTACATTAATGCAACACCACCGATTTCGATCAATCTAGTACCAATTTTTTTTTTTTTAATTTTTTTTATTGACCATTTTCTGACATGACAAAATAAGATTTTCTATCAGTCCAATTTGATTTCCATCAAAAACCTTTTTTTTTTCTCGGAAAATGGTCAAGGTATTTCCTTTTTATATATAAAAATAAACTAGCGTCCCTGTCAGCATCGCTATGAAACGAAAATTTTTAATAATGATCATTTTAGAGGTGATTTACATTTATAGAAAGTTACAAAATAGTCGCTAAAAATCAAGGCAGAACTAACATGGAATCATCTTTGAGGATTTTGCAACGACCTGTAAGTAATAATGTGAAGGTTATGTATGACATTTTCATCCAAGGAATAGATCGAAGAATACTAAAAATAAAACAATAATTGTATGGAACAAGAACATCCCTAGTATCTAATATTTCTGCTTGTTCCTTCTTTTTTTTTCTCTATATTTTCTCTTGGCCTGGACCAGTAGTTATTAAAGACCGGGTTGATTACTGAAAGATAAAACACCCTGTGTTAATACATCAAAGTATATACCATAAAATAACCACAATCGAAAGGGACCAAATTTTACACGGTGTTTTTTTACCACTCGAACCCCTAATATACTAAAATATAAGAAATAGATTATCTTTTATATAATAAAACAAAACCCCTAGTGGGGACTTTTACATTTCAAAAAAATAAATCATACCTTATTAAGTAATAATCAAATTATTATTATTATTATTTTCTTAAATATTAAATAAGAAAAACCTAAATACTTCTAAATTTATCCATATTCTACAAAAAAAAAGAATGTGATTTGTAATCATTCAATAAAAACTTACAAAAATATATGTGTCAAAATATAAAAAATTAAAACTTGAAAACGGTGGAGCAAGTTTTTCAAAGATTTGGGCTGAAACTTAAAATTCAGTATCATTCCCACTAAATATTTGAAGTCCCAACATTCCCAAATTCCTCCTCCATCAATCAAACTCGATCTCTTATCATTCATTCACGCACAATCATTGACACAAGAACATCTCCTCCAAATCTAATTAATATTAAAACCCACTACATTCGTAAATAACCCTAATTCAATACCTCAATCAAAGTACAATGGTTTTAAAGGTCCTGTTATAATAATTAAAACCCGAAATTAAAAATAATAATTTATTTAAATGATTAGAAAAAACCCCGCGCGTGCGCGGGCATTATATCTAGTTAAATATACAAGAAGAGCCAAATGATAAAATCAAATACAACTATTAAATTATCCCTTCCAAAGTATTTATAAAATAAATTACCAACTCTAACACTATGCATGACCAATGTTCCAAAATTTGACCGGTGGGTCATGGAAGCTCCAAACCAATAAAAAGTGACCAACGTGATGCAAATGGAATAACCATAATTAAGAAACAAATCCCTATCATGCTTCATGAAGCAAGGAATTCTAACGTGGCTTTTGTCAGCAGTAAGTTATTTAATCTTTTAGTTTAAATATGTGAGAAGATGTTTAAATTTAATGGTTTAAAATATTTATACAATATCTTTTTCATTTATTAGTGTTTCAATTGAATGGATTAAGATATTTATACAATATTTTTTTTAATGTGTAAATAGTTTCATCACATGATGGCAATGGCATTTTGTGAATGACGACAACTATATTCCAACAGAATTGTGACATAAACATTGCTTTCATTGTCATATAAGTAGAGGGAGATACCTGATCCAACATTATAAGAATGGAATATGAAATTGAGTGATGTTGGAAGCAAAGATAAAGTTAAGAAATGTATAAATAAAGGAATACATTGCTTTCATTGTTAGATAAGCTCATAAGCATAAGGAGACACATGATCCAACATTATAAGAATGGAATATGTAATTAAGTGATGTTGGAAGCAAAGATGAAGTTTAGAAAAGTATAAATAAAGGAATCAACACATATATCTCTCCGGATCTTCCCATCTAGCAAAGTTAATTTTGTTATTTTCTCTGTTATTTGGTTCATTAATGCAACACCACCAATTTCGTTCAATCTAGTACCCAATTTTGACTTTTATTGACCGACTACGTAGCTCAGTTTTCTCACATGACAAAATAAGGTTTTCTATCTGTCCAATTTGATTTCCTTCAAAAACTATTTTTTTTCTCCGAAAATGGTCAAGGTATTTCATTTTTTTATATATAAAAGCGATTATTTGCTATCACCGAATCATGTTTCTTTTTTTTTCTTCTTCCTAAAATACATCAAATATAATCAATAAAAACAAAACAAATACAAAGTATATATAAAACAACCACAATCGAAAGGGACTAAATTTTACACGGTTTTAATACCACTCGAACACTTAATATACTAAAACTATAAGAATTAGAATATTAAATATGCGAGAAGAGCCAAATGATAAAACCAAATGCAACTATAAAATTATCCTTTCCAAAGCATCCATACACTAAAATACCAACTCTAACATCTTCAAATGACCCATGTTCCAAAATTTGACCAGTGGGTCACAGAAGCTCCAATCCAATAAAAAGTGGCCTATGTGATGGAAAAGGAATAACCATAACTAGAAATGTTATGTACTGTGAATCTGTAATTAAACACCATATAGACTTCGCGAGCCCACGTACTGTAGTGTATCTAAAATTTGCATGCCTTGACGGGTTCCGAACACCACAAATTGAAGAAAGGATTCTCAATCATGCTTCATGAAGCAAGGAATCCTAATGTGGCTTTTGTGAGCATTAAGTTACTTCATCTTTTAGTTTAAATATGTAAGAAGATGGATGAAGGATTCACACAAAGAAAGTAAAAAACATACAATTTTCAACTAAGATCAAGATCATGAATGCAGCTTCAACTTCGAATTCAAGTTTCATGGTGGATATTGATGAATCATTTCCATATCGTTCACATGTTATTGGCCCAAATATCGTTACCGTGAAGCTGAGCGGTAAGAGAAATTATAATATGTGGAAAATACAAACGGAATGTCTCTTAGAGAGTCAACGTATGCTTGGTGTCATCAAAGGTTAGTTTCCAAGTCCTGCAAGGAATGGAAAGGAAAAAGTGGGAGATATGGAGGCATGGATTGAAAGAGATTCACTTGTAAAAGGTTGGATTCTTGGTTCACTTTCTGAAGAAGTAGCCGGGAAGGCTGTCAATCATCTCACACACACGCAAAATAACACATATTTCTCTGCAAAAGATTTATGGGATGAACTGCAACGTAGTTATGGTCCTTCAGTCCGTAAACAAGCATCAGGTAGAATATTTCCTTTGCTAATCGAAGTTTTATTTGTTTGGTTTTGTGATTTAGACAAATAGTTAAAATTAGGCCAAATGACAAAAGAATGCATCGAACTTGACACTTTTTGTGATTGTGTGTAGCCAACTATTTTTTTTTATTATTGTGTATACTGAACTTTCAAATTCCGATCATTGTGTGCATTTTATGACCATTTTACCCTTAATTTTTCAAATTTTGAAAGGTAAAATGGTCATTTTACATGGCCGAATGGTCACAAAATACACACAATGATTATAATTTGAAAGTTCAATACATACAATGTAGTGCAACTTTTTCCATGAAACTTTGAAGCAACATAACTTATTACAGTATTTTATGATTGAGAAGTACACGAAAAACTTTTGGAAATATTTTTTTGCATTTGAGATTCTTGAGCAAAAGATTTTTTTTTTTTTAATGCAAAAATCTTCTACAACAACCAACTTTCTTTTCATTTCATTCTTGCCGTTTTTAGAGTTGTTCTTTTTTGTTTTTGCACTTTTATTATAGAGATTATGTATTAGGAGGCTACCAAACTATTTTTTCTTTTTTCTTTTATGCCAATCATTTATTAAAACTAACTTGTAGATCACTCATTTATGTGCTTGGTTTCGTTTATATCAGTTTCATATAATTTTTTCTCGAAAATCTTTAAAACAATGACAATAAAGCTAAATATATAACATATTAAAACAACACAAATAACTATTGAAATGTAAAATATCAGTTTTAGCCTTTATTAAAGTGCAACTTAATTTAATCAAAAGTGATTTATGATTATTTAACTAATGTTTACGCTCAAATTCTTAATTTAATTGTTCTGATATGTTAAAGTTAGCTGTATTTTTGAAATTGTACAAATTTCCAGCAAAAAATTGAACGAGATTGTTATAAACGAAAATAAACACATATATAGATGACACATAAGTTAGTTTAAATAAATAGATGACCTAAAAATGAAATGTTTAAAAGTTAGGCGACGTCCGGGTACATAATCGCTTCATCATAATTGTCACTTTACAGTTTACACCCCTTGCGCTAAAGTAACTTCTTAATTTTAGTTTAATATATCAATTTTAATAAATGTGGAGGGTGTGTAAGTGGTTTTCCTTCGCCACATCAGCTTTTTCTCTCTACAAAACTTTTTCCTTCAACTTTTCTTTAACCATTGCAGTACCTTCTCTCTCTTCTAATATTTTCTTTTTTATACTATTTTATAATTTAAAAGTATCCCCAAAATATCAATACCCACCCACAAAAGCAAAAAAATCTCTCTCCTCAAAAGAGAAAAAAAAAAAAAAAAAGGTTACAAAAATGCAACAATGACAGAAGTATTTTTGGGTTTTGTGTATATTAGGGTCCCGCAAAAGATTCTTTCTTTCCTGCTTGTTTCTCCCGCCCACACCTCACACACTATGGTGGGCTTTATACTTTTCTAATAATTTTAATTTAATTTAGTTTAAGAGATGAGTTATTTTTTTTGGGAACCAACTTGGTATTAATTCAAGTAACTCTTGAGATACTGTTACGAGCGTTAAATATGAAGCTAGATATATGTACGTCTTTGCTTTAGTTTGTTGTTTGAATTGAAATCCCTGGTGATTTAAATTAGAACACATATCTTCTATGTTCTAGTTTTTCTTAACTTTGATAACCAAATTGAAAATTTTGAACATGTAGAAACAAAATTAACGACAAGACAAGCTGAATCAAAAAACGAGCCTGTTGGTCTAATTGTCTGACCCGAGCCCATGGGCAGCAGCTGAACCGACAATAACCAAGCCAATGGGTCAGTCGGTTATAGTAAATCAGAATTGTACTCTAATTAGGATTCCTTAGTTCTAGTCGGTTTAGGATTTAATTAGGGAATTCGAGTTGTACTTGTAGAAGGATTGGTAAGCATGTTCCAACCTCTATAAATTCATAGACCTACCAAGCTTGTGGTAGAGCGTGAAAAAACCATCAAAGTTTTTGAGCAAATTTTTCTTTGTTAATTGGAAAGCGTATTCCAGTTATTGTTGTGTTCTTAGTTCCAGTTATTGTGCGTGTTATTGATTCTGGGATTAGCAGACTAGTAAACTTGAATTGGTATCAAAGCCAGGTTCACTAATAACGGGCTGGAAGGAGATCAAACGCAGCCACACCTGTAACTTACAGCAGAAGGCGCAAGAAAAAGATGGCAGAAGGAGAGACCAGTCGTCCACCTGCTGTACAAGAGACCAAGGCTACTCTTCAGTGTCCGATGTTAACAACCACGAACTATAACATCTGGGCAATAAGAATTAAAGCAGTATTCCGAGTCCATGGAATACTCGAGGCGCTGGAACCACAGGATGGAACACCAGTCGATGATAAGCAAGATCATATAGCAGTGGCGTTACTTTTCCAGGCGATTCCAGAAGAACTTGTTTTTCAAGTATCACAATTCAACACGGCCAAAGAAATCTGGGGAGCTTTAAAGACCAGGTACGTGGGTGTTGATCGTGTTCAAGAAGCAAGGTTGCAGACTTTGGAGACTGAATTTGAAGCTTTAAAGATGAAGCCAAACGAATCAGTTGATGACTTCGCGGCTAGGATGGGCAAAATTGTAACTGAAGTAAACAGCTTGGGAACAGTTTATGAAGACAAGAAACTCGTTAAGAAGCTGCTTGCATCCATACCAGATAAGTTTGTTGCAATTGTTGCCTCAATAGAACAATTTGCTGATTTGAAGACTATGTCTTTTCAAGAAGCTATTGGAAGATTAAAAGCATTCGAGGGTAGGATGAAGGGTGTTGACACCACTTCTGAAGATCAAGGCAAGTTGATGTTCGGAAGGGCTGAAAGATCTGATAAGAACAAGTCTGAGAAAGGTCGAGGAAGGAACTCCTCTGGTGGCAACGGAAAAGGTCAAAACAAATCTCGTGGTAGTGGTCAAGCCAATAACCACAACCGAGGAAACCAAAACAACACTGGGAACAATACGGATCAAAAGAAGAACAAAGGCCGAGACCTTTCAAAGATTCAATGCTTCAGATGTGACGAATATGGTCACTTTGCTTCTAACTGCCCTGAACGACGTGAACAGAAGCAAAAGCATGAAGCAAACCTTCTGAAAAAGGAGGATGATGATGACCCGACACTTTTTATGATGAAGAGCGTTCAAGAAGTCATGTTCTTGAATGAAGAGAAGATTATCCCAAACCAATTGAATACTAAGCCAAACGAGGAGGACACTTGGTATTTAGATAATGGAGCAAGTAATCACATGACGGGGATCCGAGAATACTTTTCAGAGTTGAATGAGAATATCTCCGGCAGAGTGAAGTTTGGTGATAACTCCTACATCGAGATAAAAGGGAAGGGTTCGATAATCATTGAAGGGAAAACGGGCGAGCAACGATTGATCACTGGAGTATATTATCTACCCGAGCTAAAAAGCAATATCATTAGTCTTGGGCAAGCTACCGAAGGCGGATGTGACATTCGTATGAGAGGTAGTTATCTCACCATGCGTGACTCGGATGGCAAGCTTCTGATGAAAGTTCCTAGAACGAGCAATAGGCTCTACAAAATAAAGCTCCAAGTTGGAAGTCCGGTGTGTCTTAAAGCAAAGATGGAAGATGATCCATGGTTATGGCATGCTAGGATGGGTCACATTAATTTCGAGACAATGGAATTAATGGCAAGGAAGGGCATGGTTGAAAATTTGCCAATAATTCATCAAGAGAACAAGTTGTATGAATCTTGCTTGGTAGGAAAACAAACCAAGAAGGCGTTTCCTAAGGCAGCAAAATTTAGGGCAACACATTCTCTTCAACTGATACATGCCGACCTATGTGGACCGATTTCTCCATCATCCATAGCGGGAAACAGGTACGTATTCGTTTTAATTGATGACTTTTCACGGTTTATGTGGACTTTTGCCTTGAAGGAAAAAGGAGAGGCATTTGAATATTTCAAGAAGTTCAAAGCTTTAGTCGAGAGGAAGGCGGGAAAGAAGATTATAACCCTAAGGACCGATAGAGGAGGTGAATTCACTTCAATAGAATTTACCAACTTTTGTGAAAACGAGGGTATAACAAGACATTTAACCACTCCCTACACACCGCAATAGAATGGAGTAGTGGAGAGGTGAAACCGTACTCTCATGGGAATGACTAGAAGCATCTTGAAAGCATGAGACATACCAAACTATATGTGGGCTGAAGGAGTAAGACATGCTACGTTTTTGATTAATAGAGTTTCAACACGAGCTCTAGTTAATCAAACACCATACGAGGCTTTCAAAGGAAAGAAGCCTAACTTGGAGGGTTTGCGGGTATTTGGATGTGTGGCTTATGCAACGGGAACAAGGCCATATTTACCTAAGTTAGATGACAGGTCAACACGACTCATTTATATCAGAAACGAGCCAGGTACAAAAGGTTTTCGATTGTTCAATCCAAGACTAAAGAAGGTAGTGGTATGTCGTGATGCGGAGTTTAATGAGGAACTTGGCTGGAAGTATGTTGCTGGAAGCGAAACACACGAGCTAAACCCAGGTATGTTTGTTATAGAATGGCATGGTTCTATTGATACGGGTTGTGGATTTGTGAACCCAGGTGTGACCAATGAAGTAGAGGCTGAAAATCAAGAGGCTGAAAATCAGCATGATGCTGATGAAGATCTGGTCATTGACGAACAGCCTAACCCAATCGAGGCTGGGAATGAACCTAACCCAGTTCAAGCGACAGAAACTCAATCAATTTTGAGGCGTTCTTCGAGGGTTTCAACTATGCCAACTAGATTTAATGATTTCATATTGGGGTCCAGTTCAAGAACCTCAGTTGTTAATGAAGATCAGAATCTGCTTCTAATAGAAGATGATGAACCAAGAACGTTTCAAGAAGCAAAAGTCTCAAGCAAGTGGATGTTTGCTATGAAGCAAGAGATTGAGTCGATTAAGAAGAATGATACATGGGAGTTAGTTGAGCCCCCGGTTAATGTTAAACCCATTGGACTAAAGTGGGTGTTCAAAATTAAGAAAAATCCGGACGGTTCAATTAATAAATATAAAGCCCATGTAGTAGCAAAGGGTTATGTTCAAAAGGAAGGAATTGACTATGACGACGTATTTGCGCCCGTAGCACGGATTGAAATGGTGCGTTTATTAATCTCATTGGCCGCAAAAGAAGCATGGGAATTACATCATCTGGATGTAAAGTCAACTTTTCTACATGGAGAATTAGAAGAGCAAGTGTTTGTTACACAACCGGAGGGGTTCGTGAAGAAATGAGAAGAAAGGAAAATCTACAAGTTGAAAAAGGCGCTCTATGGACTTAAATAAGCCCCGAGGGCGTGGAATACAAAACTTAATAGAGTACTTAAGCAAATGTCATTCAAACGATGCCAACACGAACAATCGGTGTATGTGAAGAAGACAAACAAGTCAATCTTGATTATTGCGGTCTATGTAGATGATCTCTTGGTAACCGGTTCGAAGCTTGGCGAAATTGGTGAATTCAAGAAACAAATGCAAGAGAGGTTCGAGATGAGTGATTTGGGAAAATTGAGCTATTATCTTGGCATTGAAGTAAAGCAAGAGGATTCGAGTATCTCAATAAGTCAAGTGGGCTATGCATTGAAGATATTAAAAGATGTTGGAATGCATGAATCGAATTCTACTCAATGTCCATTAGAACCTGGAGTCAAGTTAAGCTTGGATAAGGAAGGAAAACCAGTTGATGCAACATTGTATAGGCGACGAGTTGGTTGTCTAAGGTCAATAAACCCAACAATTTGCTACACATACGACCCGATTTATCTTATTCTGTTGGTTTGGTTAGTCGTTACATGCAAGAACCAAAAGAATCACATGTTGGGAATTAAATATTCAAGATGTTTAATATCGGGTTCTAATCCAAGAAATACTCTTAGTGTAATTCTGCTGCTAGTGCAAAATGGTTTCTGTTGATAATGTTGTTCCTGCTGATAGAACATTTCACTCTGCTGATAGTGATAAATGACTCTGCTGATAGGCTTAACATTCTGCTGATTGATTCTGCTGATAAAGATAACTTGTTCCTGCTGATAGTGAACACTCTGCTGATGAGAGGATAAGATCGAAAAGATATTTATTGATTTTGGTCAACAATATACGGTAGATAATATCTTACCCCATGTGCTTAGTTAACAAGTTGTATACATAGATACATTTTGTATCTGATGTACTGACACTCAATAAGGATAAGTTAACAAAGTAAGTCGGCTAAGACTTTAAGCAATATGTAAAGATCTTTTGACTATAAAAGAGATCTTAGTTGTGATATTTAGTGTGTTAGAAGATATAGAACATATAACTGTTAGAACAAACACAAATATATCACAAGTGATAAAAACATAAGATTCAAGGTTGTAACCCTAGTGATAGTTCAAGATCACTCGTATTATTATCCTTAATAATATTGAATCGTTTGGTGATAATCTTTATGTGTTCATTGCTAACTAACAAACATAACAATTCCATTTCCATAACATACACAACCTTCTAAGTTTGGTTGAGTGAATTCCGCGCACTTAATCATTTTAACACAACATATCATACACACAAAGTTACAAGGTTTAACCACCTTAATCGTGTGTCCAGGATCCTAGCAAGTGGTATCAGAGCTCAGGTTGATATTGTTGTTTTTAGAAGAAACAAGAAATGGATGTACAAGATGTTCAAACAAATGTTGCTGCAAAGTTGCCCATGATCAAACCCAATGAGTTTGAGTTATGGAGGATGAGAGTTGAGCAATATTTTATGGTTCAAGATTATGCTCTTTGGGACATAATTCAGTATGGTGATTCCTTCACTTTAGGCTATTCAGATGTTCTTGTTGAAGGGAAGACAGTTAGAAAAAGAAATACTGGACCAGTTTCCAATGATGAAAAGATACAGAAGAGAAATGATCAGAAAGCAAGAAACTTGTTGGTTATGACCATTCCTGGTGAGCAAATGCTATCTTTTAACAAATATCTTGATGCAAAAACTCTTTTTGAAGAGATTTGTGCATGGTTTGGTGGTAATGAAACTACCAAAAAGACACAGAAGACTTTACTAAAGCACCAATTTGAAAACTTTACTGCTTTTAGTAATGAGTCTCTTGATAAGTTATTTTCAAGACTACACAAGCTTGTAAGCCAGTTAGCTGTGTTGGGTGTTGAGACTGAGAAGGAAGATCTCAACATGAAGTTCTTGAAAAGTATACCTATTGATTTTCATACTCATGTTATTGTCTGGATGAACAAACTAGAAATTGAAACTATGAAGCTTAATGATTTGTTCAACAACTTTAAAATTGTTGAACAAAGTCTAAAGAGAGGTGGAAATTATGGTACTAGTTCTGGGAATGCTGCACTCTTATCAGTTCCTAGTGTTAGTCATACAGAAGAGGTAGATGAAGTTGAAAGTGTTTCTAATGTTACTTATGGTGGTCCTTCTACTAGTTTACAAAAGGATATTGCTGGACTTGGAGATCCAACATTTTATGCCTTTCTAACCAGTCAAGCTAGTGGTTCTCCTCTAAATCATGAAGACCTTGAGCAGGTAGATGGTGATGATTTGGAAGAGATGGATATTAAGTGGCAAGTTGCTTTACTTAGCATAAGGGCTAAGAAGTTTTGGCAGAAAACTGGAAAGCAAATTACCATAAATGGTAATGATACTGCTGGGTTCGATAAGAAGAAAGTAGAATGTTTTAACTGTCATAGGTTGGGACACTTTGCTAAAGAATGTAGAAGCCCAAGGAAGCAGGATAATAGGAACACTTGGTATAAACAAGAAAGGAATAAGGAAGTACTGGTGGAAGAGCCAAAGGCTATGCTGGCTATTGATGGTATTGGATATGATTGGAGCTCTATGGCTACTGAAGAGGATGCACCACCAAATGCTGCTCTTGTTGTCGATGAGATTGCTCTAATGGCCTCTTCTGATTCAGAGGTAGATACCATTCCTACTTGTACTAATTCATGTCCTAATCTTAAAAATTATGAAGACATTAAAAAGAGATTTGATGCTTTTAGAGAAGAGTTAATTGATGCCCTTCATAATTTAGCTAATCATAAGAGGTGTGTAGGAGTTTTAGAAAAACATATTCAACATTATAAAAAGAATGAATCTACGTTTACTGATGACTTAAATGCTTTAAAAAGAGGAATAGCATTTAGAGATGAATTACTTAATGATGAAAGTAGACAGTTATCTGAAGTAAAAACTGAAAAAGAAAATGTTAAGGTAACTATAGATACTCTAGCACATGCCTCAGAAGGAATGATTAAAATTTGGGAAGCTCAGGTAATTGATAAAGCTAATTCAGGTGTAGGTTACAAAACTGTACCTCCACCATATAGAGGTGTTCCTTCACCTCCAGGTGTTGACCTAGCACATACAGGTTTAGCTGAGTTTCAAGAACCAATCATGGAATATGGTTCTAAGACTAGTAAGTGTCTTAAGGTAGCAAAGATAAGTAAAAGTTTAGATAAAACTTTACTTTATCAGGACAAGGTGTCCTTTGCTAAGAAAGGAGAAACTATAGTTGTTGAAGATTGTACAACTAATAGTGATGATGATGAAGAAGAACAGGTTATGTCTAAACCTGAAGTGGTTAAGAAAGTAGAAACAAGTGTTTCTAAGATAGTCAAACACAATACTGATAGGTCTAAATCAAACATTAAGCATGTTAGGCAACCAGTTAGATATTGTGAGCAATATAGAACCACCAACAAGCCCAGAGGTAACCAAAGGAATTGGAACAACCTCAAGTCTAACCAATTAGGTGATGACTTTGCTTTTTATAATAAAGCTTGTTATACATGTGGTAGTTTTGACCATCTTGCAGCTTTCTGCAACCAATGGGTATCTGGGTATGAAAACCATAGAGTGAACCACAAAAGGCAAACACCTAAATCTCTTTTTCTCTCTAGTTCTAAGAAATCAAACCACATAGTAGTAAAAAACAAGTCTATCTCAAAATCTGATCCTGCTGATAGACCAAATGATCCTGCTGCTAGAAAATTTGTTCCTGCTGCTCGACCATTTATGACTATTAACCCAAAATCAACAGCTAAGGGTGCAAAAACATTTTTCAAACATGCACCAATAACTGTTCTAAGGCCCATTCAAACAAAAGCAGTGGTCCAAAAACAAGTTTGGAAATCAAAGGGTAGAACTACAAAGTTAGCAGACTCTGCTGATAAGCGTGTGGTTCATTCTGCTGCTAAGGGAAAAAGGGCAAATGCTGTTAAGGCCTCAGCATGTTGGATTCTTAAATCCAATGTTGCATCAACTATCCTCAAAAGATTCAATTATATTGATGCAAGAGGCAGATCCAAGTCAGTAATGGCTTGGATCCCCAAAAGAAACTAACACTCTTATTTGTGTGCAGGAACATTCAAATAATCAGGAAGAGGATCAAGGATACTCAGATAGTGGATGTTCAAGGCCCATAACAGGAAACATGTCTTATCTCTCAGATTTTGAAGCTTTCAATGGAGGATATGTTACCTTTGGAGGGGGTGTTCGTGGCAAAATTTCTGGTAAAGGTACAATCAAAACCGGAAATTTAGATTTTGAAGATGTGTACTATGTAAAAGAGCTAAATTATAATCTTTTTAGTGTTTCACAAATGTGTGACAAAAAGAATAATGTTCTTTTCTGTGAGACTGAATGTCTTGTACTTTCTCCTGATTTTAAGATGCCTGATGAAAGTCAAGTACTTCTTAGAATTCCTAGAAAGGGCAATATGTACAGTGTAGACATGAAGAATATTATTCCTAAAAAGAATTTAACTTGTCTTGTTACAAATGCCACATTGGATGAATCAATAATATGGCATAGAAGGCTTGGTCATATTAACTTCAAAACCATAAATAAAATGTTAAGAATGGTTTGGTAAGAGGTTTACCTCACAAAAGATTTGAAAATGATCAAACATGCATTGCTTGTCTAAAAGGCAAACAACACAAAGCCACTTGTAAGCCCAAGATTTTTAACTCTATCAATCAGTCTTTGTTTATGCTACACATGGACTTATTTGGACCTGTTTCAGTGATGAGCATAATGCATAAGAGATATTGTCTAGTTATTACTGATGACTATAGTAGATTTACATGGGTTTTCGTTTTAGCCACTAAGGATGAGACATCAAGCATCCTTAAGGACTTCATTACACAGATAGAAAATCAAGTAAGCAAGAAAGTGAAAGTCATTAGATGTGATAATGGGACAGAGTTTAAGAATAGAGTTATGGATGACTTCTGCAAAGAAAAAGGTATTAAGAGAGAATTTAGTGTTGCTAGAACACCACAACAGAATGGTGTAGCTGAAAGAAAGAATATAACACTAATTGAAGCTGCTAGAACAATGTTACCTGATTCTAAGCTACCAATAAATTTTTGGGCAGAGGCAGTCAACACTGCTTGCTATGTTCAAAATAGAGTTTTAGTTGTGTAGCCTCACAATAACACATCATATGAACTTTTTAATGGTAGAACTCCTGCAATAGGATTTCTTAGACCTTTTGGATGTCATGTGACAATTCTCAATACCTTAGACCATTTAGGAAAATTCGATGGTAAGGCAGATGAAGGTTTCTTTGTTGGTTATTCTCTTAATAGCAAAGAATTTAGAGTTTACAACACAAGAAAAGAAATAGTAGAAGAAAATCTACATGTGGAGTTTTTAGAAAACAAATCCAATGTAGAAGGTCAAGGACTAAAATGGCTATATGATCTAGAGTATCTAACAAATTCAATGAATTATGTGCCTTTTGTTGCAGAAACTAATGATTTTTCAGGTTCTTATACAACAAATGAGGCAGAGTTAGAGAAAGATCAAAATGATGTTATAATGCCAATATGGTCAAGTTCAATTGTGTAATCAACTTCGACAACTGATGAATCTTCTTCTAGTAAAGCTAAAGAAGGTGTTGAAGATGAAAGTAAAGAATATGGAACTCAGGAACAACAAAATATTGCTGCTGGTAGTGTATCTGTTTCTGCTGATGACTCTGCTGATAAGCTTACTGATTCTGCTGTTCGGCCAAATGACTCTGCTGCTGGTCCTTCAGAAACAAAAGAAGCAGAATTCTCAGATAATGAGGTGGATTTCAACAATCTTCCATCAAATTATCAAGTTCCTACTACACCACAATCAAGAATTCACAAAGTTCACTCCCTGGATCATGTGATTGGAGATATACAGTCAGGTGTGAAGACAAGACAACAATTGAAGTCTTCAGACCAACAAGGGCTTTTTGATGCCCTTTATGCTTCAAAACAGCATGAGCTTTTAAACTCTTGCTTGTTTGTATGTTTTCTCTCACAAGCTGAACCAAAGATAATTCTTACAGCCCTAGATGATTCAAGCTGGTTAGAGGCTATGCAAGAAGAGCTTCTTCAGTTCAAGATTCAAAAGGTTTGGGTGCTAGTTGATTTACCTACAGGTGTGAAGGTAATTGGCACTAGATGGGTTTTTAAGAACAAAAGGGATGAAAGAGGAATTGTGATCAAGAACAAAGCTAGATTAGTAGCACAAGGGTACACACAAGAAGAAGGGATGGATTATGATGAAGTTTATGCTCCAGTAGCAAGGATTGAGGCAATTAGGTTGTTTCTAGCTTATGCTTCATTTTTAGGATTCACAGTCTACCAAATGGATGTCAAGAGTGCATTTTTATATGGTAAAATTGAACCAGAGGTGTATGTTTCACAACCTCCAGGCTTCATTGACCCATTACATCCAAACAAAGTGTACAGAGTAGAGAAAGCTCTATATGGCCTTCATCAGGCACCAAGAGCTTGGTATGCAACACTAGCTTCCTACTTATTAGAAAATGGATTTCAAAGAGGAAAGATTGATCAGACACTGTTCATCAAATAGCACAAGAAGGATCTTCTGTTAGTGCAGGTGTATGAGGATGACATTATCTTTGGATCTACTAGGAAAGATATGTGTTTAGAATTTGAGAAGCTTATGAAAGATAAGTTTCAGATGAGTTCTATAGGAGAACTTACATTCTTTTTGGGTTTGCAAGTTAAGCAATCATCTGAAGGCATATTTATTAGTCAAGACAAATATGTTGCAGAGATACTTAGAAAATTTCAATTTGCTGATTCAAAAATAGCAAGCACACCAATGGACTCTGAGAAGCACCTTCTGAAAGATGAAGATGGAGAAAATGTAGATGTACACAATTACAGATCTATGATAGGCTCTTTGATGTACCTTACATCATCTAGACCTGATATCATGTTTCCTGTTTGTTTTGTGCAAGATTTCAAGTTACTCCAAAGGTTTCTCATTTAACTGCAGTCAAGAGAATTTTTAGATATCTCAAAGGTCAACCAAGGTTGGGTCTATGGTATTCAACGGAATCTCCTTTTGACTTGGTAGCATATTCGGATAGTGATTATGCTGGTGCTAGCTTGGACAGAAAGTCAACAACTGGAGGATGTCAATTCCTTGGGTGTAGACTTGTCTCATGGCAGTGTAAGAAGCAAACAAGTGTGGCAAATTCAACAACTGAAGCTGAATATATAGCTGCTGCAAGTTGCTCTAGTCAAGTTCTATGGCTTCAAAACCAACTCTTTGATTATGGGTACAATTTCTTAAACACTGTTATTCATATTGATAATAGTAGTACAATTTGTATTATTAAAAATTCAGTGCAACATTCTAAAACAAAACACATTGAAATTAGACATCACTTTATAAGAGACTGCAATGAGAAAAGATTAATTCAAGTTCTTAAAATTGCTTCAGAACATAATTTTGCTGATCTGCTAACAAAAGCTTTTGATGCTTCAAGGTTTCAGTACTTGGTAGCAAGTATTAGAATGCTTAATCTTTGAATTTTTCAAATAATGTGTTTTTGTAAATAAATCTTTGTTGGTACTTCAGGATTTATAAGGTACTGCTAATGTATCATAAGGTACTGCTAAGCACACAAGGTGCTGCTAGTACAAATTTAAATTGTGTTATTCATATAAGTTGGTCTTATGTTTATTCTAATGCAAGACAAGTACTATGTATTTTGTTCTTTTGGTTTTAGACTAACAATTTCAGGTATGAATATGTAAACACAAAGGATGTTTTCAAGTGAAATGGAAACAGCAGAATTGAGATATTAGCTGCTGACCATAATAGGTTTATGATGGACTGAGTTTGGGACTTTAAAGCTCCTTAAAGCTTCTTTCTTGAAATCTAGTTATGATATTTCACATTGAATTGATGACTTAGTTGATCAGATAGTAACTGAAGCAACTCACTTTCTATCATTTTATACTTTTAAGTATAATGTGCAAGTCTGAGGACATCTGATAGAAAGAACAGCTAGTAAAAGTGAATCTAACACTTGTATTAGAGGCAACAATTACTATGAGCTGGAAACCCTGTCAAGAGAATCTTTTGAATAGATTTATCTTTTCACAGGCAGTTATTTATAACTGAAAAATATTGGTTCTCACACAACCAGAGGTTACTTTAAACCGAAATGCTGATTAAGTGTCTGTTATACACTTGATTCCTTCAAAATGGTTGAAAGTAGTATGATTTTTCAATTCTAAAATCATGAACATACTACTAAGTCAAATGATTTCTTAAAAGGATTTTCAAGGATTCACAAAAACCATCCATTGATGGATCATGAATCAAAATGTCCACTGATTCACCTCTCATAGGAGTTAACACACCTAGAAGTGATGAGGGCAGAAACTTAAACTCTTAAGGAATTGATGGCTTCATGTACAACATTGTCTGACAACAAGTTCTAAATGCTGGATCAGATGATATGGAAAGATATATTTTGGTACATAGTGAGATCTTCCAAACAAGGGGAGGAAACAAAAGTTATTTGCTTCAGGGGAGGATATTAACAATCTCAGGGGAGGAAATAATAGCCCAGAAAAGGAAGATAATCCAATAAAAGGAAGGAGAAGACAAGAGCATACAAGATGATGAGGAGGTTGAAAATGACAAGAATAGAGCTTATTCTGGAGTATTATATATATTCAGAAGGGATGAAGCATTCCAAAGGATAAAGTTCTATCTAGATCAAACGAAGAAAGGTTTCAATTTCACTTCAAAGACATGCTGGTTAGATGATTTCACTTGTTGAAACAAGCATCCAAGATACACAGCATCATTGCCTCTTATAATTCCTCCATCCAAGGAAATTGCACCATCTTTTAGTCCAAGATTGTTTCAA